>CM067477.1:30328024-30389133 GCA_034552555.1 Semaprochilodus insignis
AAAAAAAAAAAAAAAAAAAAAAACAACCCTTATGTAAATCAACTCAACCAAGGAGTCCTCTAATCCAAAGCATTGGTGAATCGCCCAAGAAGGTCAATCAGTCAACCAATACGGAGGCACCAAATTCGGCAACCAAAAATTTTTGTCCAAAAACGGTGCCAAAAAAAAATTTATAAAAAAATTTCCATAAATACAAACACACACTACGAGGTCTTACTCTTGACAGAAGACTGAATCATTTTTTGTGATCAATGCTGTTTTTAATGATGCTGTTACCTTTTCTAGTTCCCGGATGCAGATGGGAACCAGAGTGGAACTTTTAATCCTTAGCTCCAGGGCCAATACCCACTTTAGCGAGTTATTTCTCCACCGCGAGTCACGCGGGAGCACGTCGACCTTTCCCAGCTTTTATTCAGTTTAAAGAATTAAAGTCAAGTGGAGCTCCAGAGTAAGGAACAGAACCGAGCCGCTAGCTTTAACAAGCATTACAGCGACAGACTGTAGCTACTCCGTGTATGTGCACACATGCGCTCTCTCACTCACGCGCTTTTCCTCTCTCACTGTTACTCTCGGGGCACATGCTCGCATTCTCTTTAACGAAACACGCATCCCAGTATTACAACACGACAAACTCACAACCAGCGTGGAGTGAGGCGCTCTCTGTGAATGCAGCAGACCTGATGGCAGGGATGTTTTTTTGGTGGTTTGTTGGTATGTCTGTTGGGATGTTTTAAAATGTTCAGTGTTCAATAAATATTAAACTGCAGTTTAAAGACAAAAATACATTTAGCATATTTAATTTACGTAATTGTGGAGAAAAAGCGCGCACACATGCGCGCGCACACACGCACGCACGCACGCACGCACGCACGCACGCACGCACGCACGCACACACTCTCTCTCTAACGCAGCCCGTTACATTTCAGAGTCTGAAACTGAAGGACTGTGCTGCTGTGTAAATACAGTATTTGAATCTGCTCTAATTCCTGCTGTACAGATTCGCTAAAATCTGGCTGACCAATCGGAGCGCCACTGTCTTGGTTTCAGCCCAAACAAACGTGTGTCAGAATGGCGGCAGAAATCATCTCGCTAGCAGCGAAGCACAAAATGCTCATACAACAAACACGCTGACTATAAAAATAAAAGACTATAAATGACGGAGAGCATGTTACGCTACAGTAACCGTGTATAACCGCAGTTCATTCACTCATTAACAACGAGGGGACCAACAAGCAGGAGCAGAACCTCCAACTGCCACACGGACCTACAGAAACACCTGCAGAATCACCCGTTATACAGTATCAGGGAATTTCGGTATGAGGTGAACTTCATGTTTTGTTGTCTTGTTTGTGGAGTGGGATGTAGCCAGGGTAACGGTTGGGGGTTAAAAGAATAAAAAGGTGTAGCGTGTTAGGCAGTCAAGTGTTCAGACAAGAAAAATGCTCCAACTTGGTGTGAAGGTCACGTTACATTAACAACTGCATGTGTGTGTGAACAAGCCTTCAGACTGAGACATGCACACAGGTGGGGTTAGGATGTTGTCACTTTGTTGAATGGAAACAAGCAGTGGAGATGGGAGAACTGTTGAGGAGGCAGTCTATATTAATTCACAGTTATGTACAACAACAGTCTAATGTGTGAGACAGTAATAACCTGTCCTGTAAAATCACTTCTCGGCAGAGCTTCATCGTAATGAGGAAAAAAAAATAACAAATATTCCACCATCCTAAAAAATTTAAAAGGTTAAATTACCATATTTAATTGCAGCATCAACAAAACATCTAATTAAAAACAAAAAAAAATAGCAACAAATATCCCAATATTCATATTGAGGACTGAAAGACATGTCAAGTACAGCTTCTTTGCCACATGACTGATATGCCCACTGATGTACGGATAATATAATTCAGTAACCGTCACACTGCTGGCATACATCAACGCGTCCCTAACATCCAATAGATGATACTGTTTTGGCAGTTTATGAATGTATGACTTTTCAAAAGGAAGCTCACCTTGACACTCCTCACGCTTGGGTTTCTCAAAGATCTCCTCCTGGTCAAAGCCTTTCTTCGACTCCTGCTCTTTATACGAGCGATAGAACACAGACCTGAAAACCGGTCACACAGTCAGTCTTCCATGAGATAGATGTATGTATGTGTGTGTGTGTGTGTGTGTGTGTGTGTGTGTGTGTGTGTGTGTGTGTGTGTGTGTGTGATATATATATAAAAAAATCAAAAACACAACTGTGAAGAACTATCCAACATTCCAATTAGTCAGGTGAGGCATGTCTACCTGAAGAAGCCTCGGTCCACAGCAGAGCGGTTCATGATGACCGAGTCCTCCTGGTTGTATCCAGTGTACGATGCAATGGCCACAATGGAGTTGATTCCTTCAGAACACCACACACACAGAACAAAAGGCTACTGTTAATCGACCAAAGCAAAATCTGAAAGCAGCTGCCATCAACATATCTTTGACCAAATCCTGAGTAAACCTGGAGGGATTAAAAGAGCTGCGTTACAGAAAGAAGAAGTATTTGGCCTAAAGATAAGCTATTTATTCCAAGCATGAACTGTTCAAAGTACACATTCCACCTAATACAAGATGTCAAGATGGGTGACCCTGATCTCGAACAAACATGCCCAAGTTGAAAAGCACCGCTTAATTCCAGTGATTCCAACGAGGAATGCCTACAAGAAAGGAGTACGACACCCTGAGACACGAACAGCACGCAGGACATGTCACAACACTCTGTAGATTTCTGCACTAGCATGTAATTTTATTTGCCGAATAAGCAAGAAAAATAACTCACCATTTGACTCTTTATAACAACAACAACAACAACAACAACAACAACAACAACACCACATTAAGAAAACAGACCCTACTGACACCTTTTTCTACAGCATGCAACAAATCGCTGCATCCAACCAATAACTGCAACAGATCCAAGTACTAGTTTTACAATATTAGTGTTGCATGGAAGGGTATGCAACTGCAAGTCATGTAATTACTACAAATGGTTCTCAGTGATTTTTGCCCCATCCAAATGGACCATGTCAGTAAAGTAAATTATCCTGTGGCTTATGATGTAGCATAAAACAAAACATAGTAATAATTCCAATATATTATATTAAACCAGTGCAAACTATCATGTCAGTAGGCCTTAAAAAAATAAATAAATAAATAAAATAAAATAAAATAAAAAAATAAATAAGTAAAACCCACATCTGCGCTTTTTTCTTTTCAGTATGGAGACACCTAAAAGAGGCATATTCATGAAATCTCTCTGCCCTAAAACAAGCCAATATATACCCATCCTATATAGAATGTTTAGGAGTTACGGCAGGGCACAAATTAAGTACCCATTATGTACCTACTTTGGTATATTACTTTTTAGTACATCTCCTGCATGTAGTATACTTCTTTCCTGATAAGCAGGTCTTTCTAAACAGGTTGTTTAGTGATTAGATTAAAGCATCACCTGCTGGTAGCTCTCGGAAGCGCAGGTACTCCATGGAGCGTGTAGTGACCAGAGGCTTTTGAGGGTAGTACAGTACGTGGGCCAGAGTGTCCATGCGAACATGAAAGTTGGTGATGTAGACTCCCATAGCCTGCTTCCCCATAGCAGACTGGTACGTGTTCCTGGGAGACTGGGCACAGAGCATAAGAGCATGGTTATGAATCTCCTGAGGTTAACCGGGATCCGAGTGACCTGCTTGTGCATAGAAGCAGCATTCTAGGTGCTGCAGTTTTCAAAGACTTCATGTTTTCTTTCAGCCGATTCCCCCTCAGAAACAAAGCACATTTACTGCACAGCTATACCATGTATACATGCGGGCGTTGATCATGTACAGGATGACTACGCACTAAATGCAGTTAGAGAATATAAACAGAAACCGCAGCCAATTTTGTTTTTATAGGAGAGGATTATTTTAATAATCTTAACAAAAGACAAATGACAGTAAAACCAACACTTGGCATGTGTTGCTAATTAAATAGCTATTTTGATTATATTAATAGGTAAAATTATGACTGCAAAATGAATAGTAACAAATTTAAAGTATTCAGTAATTGACTGTTAAGAGCAGCGGGTTATTGCATATGACTGATCAACTCTGCTGAGCTGAAAACATACAAGCTGGCTGAACATGTGGACTAATTCTAGCTAAAATTGCTGTAGCTAGCATGCAACGATACTTGCTAGCTAGACCCAGGAACTCCAGCGAATGCCGGCATGCATTCAAGATGAAAATCTAAAACAATTGAGTATGCAGAGGTGGCATTCTGACCCATGTCTGGAATGACTTCTCACCCCGAACGTCTGATGTTACATTTCAACAATAAAAACTAAAGGTAAGGCTCTCTTAAAGTTCTGATTCAATGGCCAAAACAACGTCCAGGGCAATCAAATTTCAGCATTTAGTAAGCATGTAGAGATTAGATTGGATCATTTGATCAGGAGGGTAAACAAAAGGGCTGCTCTATCTGCATACGCTTGTAATCAAGAAAAGAGCTTGCGTGCATCACTGATGAAAACAGTGAATATGAGGGATATGCATGTACCTGATTATGATCGGGGAAAGGTATGATAGAAGCACACACTCCCAGGATCATGGAGGGGTGGATCTCACAGTGAGTGTAGGTGGAGCAATAGGCCACACCCTTCTCCTGGAGGTCATCTGGGGTCATGGCCAGCATCACAGTCTCTTCCTCCAGCGTGTCGATATACTCTACGACTCCACTTGCTACCAAGTCCTGCCAACTATACAAACACAGGCAGTCAGCAGCAGGAAGGGTTTGGAGGCAGCTTAAATAACACAAGGTGGCTGGTTTTCAAATTCTACACATACCAAATTACTACCTTGTACCTACAGGACATGCACAACGGAGGGGACTAGATTTACTGGGACACTTAACTATGTGCTCAGTCATGTAGCTGGTGTATATGGTAGTAAGCAAACTGCTGCAAACTGGTAAATGACCCAACAGCTAACAAAAACCATCAACAAGGTTTAAAACGCAACTGCACAAATGTTAAACTCCTACAGATAATTCACACCGGGAAATCATGCAGTCATAGAAAATTAAAACATGCACTAGAAAGAAAGAAAGAAAGAAAGAAAGAAAGAAAGAAAAATAATAAATTAAAAAAAAAAAAAAAAAAAAAAAAAAGACTCCCAAATGAGAGCCATGAGACAGCATGGTGCTGGTGTCTCGCATACTGTGGATGCCGTGTACCTGTAGTTGTTGTACTCTCGTTCTTTGAGTTGGTCAATGTGGCGCCTCTTCAGCAGAAGCTTTTGCTTCTCAACGATGAGCAGTGGGCGGCAAATTCGGCCAGCGTCTGTATAAATTCGGATCTCTCGCTCTCGGATGTCCCGGATCATTGACACCTGCACAGAAAGAAACCATGGGTCAGGCACAGTTAGGCGCATGCTCATCCAGAAACAAAGTACCACTTGCCATCAGGCTAGAACTTACTCTTCTGAGAAATGGTACAACATTAACCAAGAAGAGCCGTGACCAGTATGGACACTGGCCCATCACTTGAGCTGAGAACCAGCCACTAAATATCCAGCCTTTCTAGACCTCTGTGGAGAATTACTAAAAACTGTTGCTCCATTGTGAGACATACCTTCTCCTTAAGCTTAGTCCCAAGTTAGAAAGTCTCTCACCTCAGACACAATGATGTCCATCTGTCTCCTCAGCTTCCTCAGTGTGTTCATCAACTGTTCGGGGTCTTTGTGGATGCCCACCCAGCAGCCGTTCACAAAGATCTTAGTGGCACTAGACAATTTCAAAGAAACGCAGAGTCAAGATGCCGATCGACGCACTGAGAAAGCACTTGGAGAGCACAGACAAAAGCCTGAACTTGTTTTACAAGTTGGCCAGTTTCTCATTTTACTTAAAATGCTTGTTGAGAACTAGTTACATGTTGACTACAGTTACCACAATATAGGCCTCCAGGTTCAGACAAGGCTAGTCCTGACATGAACTACACAGAAAGCCCTCCTTCATGCTCGCCCTCTCTCTCTCACTAATGAAGTGCTGCCCCTTAGTGGACAATGCATGCACTGACTCTGCGATAGCAGCGGGTGAGATTTCCTCCAGGTTCTCCATGCTCCACTCCTCCAAGAACTCCAGGATGGGGGAGGGCTGGGACCCCACAGAGATGTACGCCATGAGCGCCAAGTTTTTCACCAAGCCTACGGCATGACCCTGCAAGCAACACACAAATTCAGAGCACACTTTTTAAATAGGAAACAAGAGCAGCCGAACCTTCACTCAAGAGTCAAAACGGCTTTAAAGAGGCTCAGAGTTATGACATATGACTACAGTAGTCACCAAGCACTGAAACAAATGACCCTGCATGCTCTGAAATAGTGGTTCTCTGGTGTACTGGCCTCTGTCTTCGATAGGCCAGGGTAATTTGACTCACATGCAAAACAATCATTCATGGACTGTTTAGTTGTGGGCCCAAAAAAATAAAAAATATTAAACTAGTTCACAAAAGGAGGTTTTGCATATTATGCAAATGAGCAGGAGGCAGAGCTAAACGGTCCAAATTGTAAACCGATTTATCTGGAACCAAATAATCTGAACAAAATTAGGTTTTGCCTATAAAACCTGTTCAGGGACAATAGGCCAAAAAAAGTTTTCCTTGGCATATAGTGCCCCCCTTCGGTCGATGAGGACGCAATTTCGTACCTACTGTCACTTGCTGCCAAGTTTGGTGTTCCTCGGCTTTAACAGTCTTTGCTGTCCTTTACATTTTAGTGGAGAATGAGACCAAGAATAAGAATAGGAATGAGTGTGCCTGAAGCCTAATGAGCTGTAGCAACACTCAGTTCACTATCCACCTACAGCTTCAAACAGAGCCAGATTTCAGGAATAACTTCTTAAAATTGGATCTCGTGAGCAATTCCTGGTAACAGCAGACAACTGCTTGATTGATACATACATGCATAGGCTTCTGTTTACTAGGGTTATCAATGTATAGGGAACCGAAGACTGTATCAAGCTAAATGCTATGGCTAAATGCTAGTAGACACGTATATACATGCATACGTGTGCGTGTGCGTGTGTGTGTGTGTGTATACTAGCATTTAGCTTGATACAGTCTTCGGTTCCCTATACATTGATAACCCTAGTAAACAGAAGCACAGCCAGACAGAGCCTGAGAGCCATGATGGTTTTAGATTGTTTGCAGGCTAAGGACAAAGTTTCTGAGGCTAGAACCAAAACTATTCAGAAACCACAGCACACTGCAGCTTAACGACATCCTAAACACTGCACTTCTTATAATACTGCATTTATAGTTTACTGCTTTTTCAAATGACTAATTGACCAGTAATAATCAATCGCTTTGCAGGTCTAAGACAGATCCGATCTCATGGAAAAGCACTGGAAGGCTTAAAATTTCGTGCATGTGGGCAGCTCACTAGATATTAAAACACAGCCTTGGGTGTGAGAGAATTCCTTAAACGCTGGTGTCAGTAATACCTCAGGGGTCTCGGCGGGGCACACCATGCCCCACAGTGTGTTGTGAAGCTGCCTAGGCTTGGCCAGCTTTCCGTCTCTACCAATGGGGGAGTTCACACGCCGGAGATGCGATAGGGTGGAGGCAAACGTCAGTCTGTTCAACACCTGCAGGAGATTAAAATTCCACAAAAAACCGACGATGAATAATAAGTAAGCTTCCATATAAAGTTACTATTCTAATCCCTGAGAAACCAGAGCAAGTCCACTTGAGCTCCTGAGCCAGGATTAAAAAGTTTCAGGATGCTACCTTGCTATGCTGCCTTGAGGCAAAATAAAATCTTTACAGCACGAGATTGCAGCATGTAGTACCTGAGATACTCCAGCTCTGGCCTGGTGGGCCTTCTTTACATCACCCCAGTTGCCTGTGGCCAAAGAATACTTCAGCCCGTCTGAGATTATCCGGGTTTTAATGGCCAGCTCCAAGTTGAAATCCTTCCCCCGGTCGATGAACTTCTGTGCGTAGATCCTGATCTCCTTCAGCAGGTTCTTAAACATTCTGCAAGAGGACGCGAGAGTTCAAACACAGCAGCGGAGAAGGGCCGTCACAAAAAACGGGCTCTTTCTTCATATGGAAAAATGGAGAAAGCATGCGTTTGAGAAATCCACACTACTCACCCTCGGAAGAGGAAGGCCAGCAGAGGCCCGGCCAGGTCCAGTCTTTTGTTGCCATAGTGATCTCTGTCATCTAGCTCTCTCCTGCCCAGAGCTGCGAGCAGGAGCCTATGTACCATGTAACTACACAGGAAAGAACAAGAAGAAAGAGAAAAAAAAGAACTGTAAGTAAACAGACTTCTAACGGTGGATCCAAATAAAAAGGAAAGTCAAACATAGAGTGCTATTGGAAGGCAAATATTTAAGGGGGACTCCAGCCTGAAACTACAGTTTAAGAAGTTGCCATGTTATGCCATATTCCGCAGCACAATAATAATATCCCTCAGCTTTACTGGTTTAACAGAACAGGATTTTACACAGATCATCATCTCATCCAGCAATTTCTTACTACAAGCATGCATCCCTATATGCATTACCTAAATACACTACACAACTGCAGACAGGACTGTCATGATATTTTGGCTAATGATTAACTGCCCTATATATAACTGCATTCAACATCTTTCCATTATTGTTGATCATATGCAGCTATGAAATTACAAACCTGAAGCAGCCAGATTAGCAACCTTGCTTCCTAACTATGTTTTCACCTAGCAACCAACACCACACAAGTAACATGTGTGCTACTCTCTGGTGTGCATACATGTAAAAGTACATTAACATAGAACCAGAAGGAGGGTCAATAAAAGCTAATTTTTTTAGCATTGCGATTTTTTGGCATAAAAATACAAAGATAAAAAAAAAAAAAAAAAAAAAAAAAAACAACCATCGGGGTTGGATACACAGCTAACACATAAGCAATACTGGGAAGCTTGAAGTAATATTTGATCTCATGAGCCTCATGATGTGGCCGAACTAAAGCATATACCTACTCATCTAACAATTTGTTTGCTGTAACATGACCTGACTGTAACTGTAACGACTGTTGAAAATGACAGCAATTTCATCAGGCCTAATCATTGGGAATCCATATGGTTGTCAAGATTGAAAAGAACGATTTCGCATAAAACAGACAGCAAAGATTTCCATTTTTAGACTCACTGTTAAAAGGAAAAGGTATCTAGATAGCCAAGCTACCCTGCAGACCCTGGTTTACGATCCTCCTAGTCTGATTATTAATACTTGCTGTTCAAGTAATCCATTCTCTCCACTGCTATGAGTTGAAGACAGTTAACTGATTCTACATTCACCAGTTCACCAGTACATTCCACCCCAAAGTCCAGCCCCCACCTTCACAGCTCACCATCAGAAGGCTCCATTAATCTTTCCTAAACTCTAAAAACAACACGTAGTAACTTTACCCCTTTAGACCAGAGAGTCTGAAGTGTGGCCTTCTGCAGAACTCACCCTAAAAAGTATGCCTTCTTGGTCTCACAAAAGTCAGACACACCCACATGGGGCAGAACTTCCTTCTGCAGGACCTCTTTGGCATATTTAATCCTCCTCTCCTTGGTGACGCCAGGCTTGGCTCCTCTGGAGCCAATGAAGTTCAGAGCGACGTTCTGCTCCTGGATCACGAAGGCCTCGTCCAGAGATGGCTTTACCTAGGAAGATAAACAGAAAGAGACACCGTGAAAACAAGTTTGCAAAAACAAAAGACTCAACTGCAGACAGACCACGCCAAACCCACAATTACTGAAACAGCGACATGCAACACAGAACAAGTGTGAAGTTCAGAACCACAGAATTAGTATGTGGGCCACTGTGACATTCTAGGCTGAAAGCTGCTGCAGTAAGAAACGCTGGCCTGGTGAACTGATAAGCTACATGGAAACTCAAAACACTTCATGCTGATTAAGGGCAAGACGTTACCATCTCCATCATCTCTGGGTCATCAAAGTCATAGATGATGTGCTCCAGGATGTCCCTGTCGGACACAAAGCCCAGGGCACGGAACACTATGATGATTGGCACTTCTTGTCTGATGTAGGGTAAGGTGGAGACGATCCTCTGACCAATGGCACTTTTCTTCACCCCCTGGAGAAAACCACAGAAGAGGAAGAGTCATTTGAAATGAAAGAGCATGCAGGAAAAAGCAGGGGAACTGTTTCTGAAAAACTGACCTGTCCTCCCCTGGCCATCATGCTGACCCAGATGGAGCTGGTAGGTCTGGATGAATTCTCCAGACATGACCGGCACTCGGCTGTGTACGCATACTTGGAATCTTTCTTTGCAAACACATACACTGTGTTGGTCGCCATCTTCTCCTGGGCAATAAGAACCTGCAAGGACAAACTGGGTCGAGTCATGTGTGACAAAATGACTGGCATGATCAAACACTTCAACGTTTTGTGTACCAGACCAACGTACTGAATATATATAGCTTTGATCATGGCACAGATTCGCTGTGGCATCATTTCCACAAGCTTCTGAAATGTTACAACATTTATTTCTCTCCAGAGCTGCATTCATCCCCGCCCCCCGCCAAGATCTCGTACTGATGATGGGAGATTTGGACCCCTGCGCAATGTCTTCTCCTGCACATCCCAAAGATTCTCAATGGGGCTCAGGTCTGGACTCTGTGGTGGCCAAACCATGTGTGAAAATGATGTCTCCTGCTCCCTGAACCGCTCTTTAACAATCTGAGCCCGATGAATCCTGGCACTGTCATCTTGGAATATGCCCGTGCCATCAGGGAAGAAGAAATCCATTGATGGAATAACCAGGTGGTTCAGTATGTTCAGGTAGTCAGCTGACCTCATTCTTTGGGCACATGACATTGCTGAACCTCGACCTGACCAACAGCAGCAACCCCAGATCATAGAATATGAAATATGTAAAACAAAAAAAATAAAAAATAAAAAACTAAATCGGACCTTCTCGGAGCCATTGATGATGAAGTAGCCTCCTGGGTCCAGAGGACACTCGTTCAGCTCACAAAGATCACGGTCCGTTAGGCCGCTGAGTAGACAGTATGTGGAACGAAGCATGATGGGAATTTTGCCGATGAAGGTTTTCTGGTGCTGTGTCTGAAGTTGCTCCTCTCCTTCCTTTATGATGGTCTTAGTGATGTCGACATACAGAGGAGCCGAATACCTGAACAGGAAACACATTTCCAAGTTAATCTTAAGCAACATGTGGAAATCTAACCTCCTTTCTCAAGATGACATAATGTGATGTCTTGATTTGCTTACTGAGGTATAGAAGTCTCTGAAAGCAAACCCATTTACACTGTGTGACTAAAAGACTAACAAATGAGCAGATAAGACAATCGCATACACCACAACTGCGGCACTTACGTGAGGTTTCGAAGTCGAGCCTCATTCGGCATCATGGGCGAAGGCGCTCCATCCCTTTCCCAGTGTGTAGGCTTGGACAGGTAGATCTGCTCAAACTTCAGCAGATACCGCGGCTGCAAAGCAAGGCCATGATGTTCACAACTGAGCGAGCTTAAGAGTCAGTGTACATTATCAATCGCCCCAGAAATGTGGTATTTTCTGCAGCCCTGAAGCTTACCGGTTCCTCCACCTCTCCAGAGGCGTGTTGAGCCTCAGCCTGCAGGTCTATAGGTGGGGCGTCCTCCACGATCCTCTGAACAGACATCTGAATGAACTCGTCAAATGAGTCCAGCTGCTGGCGCACCAAGCCCTTCTCGTCAAAGTAGGAACTAGAGGGGAAAGCAAGTAGCAAGATCATTCAACAGCAATGGCTGGGCGAGGCCGAGTCACAATCTTGGCATGGCTGGTGGGCTTTTCCCCCCAACTTGATTTGAAGAAATTATTATTATTATTATTATTATTATTATTATTATTATTATTATTTATTTTTGATGGGATGCTGATCCCACATCATACCGCTACTCCCCCACTTCCACAGTCTAAACGTAGCTCAAATACAGGTCTAGAGATGACACAATACCACATTTTCAAGACCACAACACTGAGCCTTTAAAAACGACCAAACTTTAAATAAGCGCCAGAAATTTTAACGACATATATGAAGATCAGAAGAAACTTATTATATTCCGCATCCACATTAAAGCCTGTTCTGGCACACATAATATACAAGTCTAACATGAAGCCAAAATAAAAGTGCAACAAAGTGAAATAAAGACATACCTGATAACAATCCAGCAGGCTTCTTGCCACAGATCAGGAGTGATCTCATCATCATCTTCATCGTATTGAATATCTGGAGGAAGAGAAGAATGCTTTATTGTTGGGTGGCAATAAGGGTACAACATATTTAGGCAAACACAGCTGCTGAACTACACTTTCCATTCAAAAGTCATTTCTCTCTTTGTTGGAGTGATGCATCTGCTGGGCAGCTACAACCAGTTTTAAATGTTGCCAACAGCATACAACTATAGTTTCGGGTTTATTTGTCATTTTGCACAACATGTGAGGACTTTCATGCTCTGAAATGCTTGTGATGATGCTCACGTTAATACTCTACAGCATGGTAGAGTTAATATACATACTAAATAAACAAAAACAAAATAAATATATACAAAATATGTGTAATTTGGGTGAAAACTGTTCATCAGTCGGATTCTTCTTGCCTGGATGCTGCGGTACCTGCAGTATGGTGAACAGGCTGTGTGATAACTGTACAACTGTATGCAATGGAGCCACTATCCTCTTAGCCACGACTCCCTCAGAGAGACAAGTTACTGGGGGTCTAGGGTGCTGGAGGACATAGTTCAACCAGAGAGCCGCAGGACACCTAACAGTTTACCTACATCGATCAATTAATCCTTCATTCTAAATATATACACAGAGAGAGAATAACAGAACACCCGTTGCTGCAGGGTATCATGAACACCAAGTTCCTTTGGACTCTAATGGCCGTGTTTATAAAACACAATGACGTTTCAATATTCGACCATTACCAAAGCATATTTAGACCTATCAGAAAAGTTTATTACACAACAGCTACCTACATTTAATGTCTTACTTCTCAGAAAACAAGAGTCAGACGAGCTAACGATCACCGGCGCCGCTAAGCTAACAGGCTAACTAAACTAGCAACGTTGTGTTTACGCAACTTCACGATGCATTTTACTGCCTTACAAAGTGGAAAAAAAGACTGTAGTTACTTTTGCTGCTTCGCACATACCTTCATCTTGGTCATACATGTTGTTCGTTGTTGTTTTTGTCCTTGTTTACGGTAAACAAGCAACAATCCCTTCCAGCTAAAACGCGCTTTATCTGTTCACTGAACTACAGACTACAGTGTATGGCGTCACTTCCGGTATTCGCAAAGGCGTCAAAAGTTCGTACATGTACATCTTTTTTTAAATATATATAATTTAACGTTTTTATATGAATGTATTTTATAATAAAATAAATAAAAATACACGTTTTTAACAATAAAAAATTTAAGCAGCGTTAGAAAAAAATAACGCGCTTCCTGTGACGTGTTTTTCAAGCGACGGACAAAACACTCCCCCCTCCGTTCACGTGTGTTCGTGAGTTTTCCTGATTTTTACTTATTTACAGAGTTTTGAAACGGATTGTTTCCTACAGGCTGCTGTTACTGGGACAATGTTTAAATTATTACAAGTGCCTGCGTTCCGGTTGTCGTCCTGGAAGTGTCTGAATCACGTGTCAACGAGGACAGAGCTGGAAAAGACGAGATTGTGTCACCTCTACTTCGGCTTTCTGTCCGAAGGCTCTCTTTCTGTCCACAGACTCAGAGCTTTAAGATCTCACAGCAGCGCGGCCTCTTCCAAAGGCTTTGAGCCTGAGGAAAGGTCCCAGATATCATCTTCAGCTCAGCCTAAAGCAGCACCAGATACATACTCGTCTGTAGAGCCGCTCAAAGAGGAGGAGTTTGCTTTCCTCGAGTTCGCTGAACCCCTGGAGCAAGAACACTTTCCTGAGCAGCTTCGTGTAACAGAGTCCTTGAAGGTGAAAGAGGTGAAGGTGCCTAAAGTGACAAGCTCAGAGCTGCGACAGAGGGCTTTGGAGCTGCAGCTGAGGGCTCTGAAAGATGTTGCCGTTGAGGAGGTGAAGGAAGATTGCATTGAGTTCCATGACGTCGGCTTTCCTCGTAAGGAAAGAAAGAATAAAGCGAAGAAAGAGCAGAAAGTCTATGGGACCCCGGACTCGGACGTGCCCATCAGTGACACCTGTTGCTCTGGCTGTGGGGCGCTGATGCACTGCACCGTCCCGGAGGTCCCTGGTTACCTGCCCAGTGAAAAATTCAAGCAGTTGTTGGAGGAGGACAAACTGAGGAAGGCAGTATGCCAGCGCTGCTTCTTGCTTGTACACCACCAGAAGGCTCTGAATGTAACAATGTCGAAGGAGGAATACAGGAAGATTGTCGGAAAGATCAAGTCTGTGAAGGCCCTGGTGCTGCTGATCGTGGATCTTCTCGATCTTCCGGACTCCGTCATTCCCGACCTGCCTCAGCTTGTTGGCAAGAACAAGCACATTGTGATTTTGGGGAACAAGGTGGACTTGCTGCCTGGGGATGCAGAGAATTACCTGCAACGAATCAAACGGCAGCTGGCGCAGTATTGTGCCGATGCAGGTATCCCTGCCTCCGACCACAAGGACATCCACCTCATCAGTGCTAAAACAGGATATGGCATCGAGAACTTGATCACAAGGCTGCAGACATCCTGGAAGTACAGGGGAGATGTTTATCTGGTTGGGACTGCCAACGCTGGCAAGTCCACTCTGTTTAACACCCTGCTCGAGTCGGATTACTGCAAGTCCAGAGCGTCGGATGTGATCCACAAGGCCACGATATCTCCATGGCCAGGTAAGCATCACCTGGTGGTTCTATTAGAACCATTTCATGCTTAAATGATGTCAAAGATTGATGTAGGACGTGTGGCATATGGTTCTATATTGAACAGTTCTGAAAATGTTCTATGTAGCACCAAATAGGGTTCTTCCGTTGTTACACTGTGGAGCCCTAGAAACCATTGTCTCTAGTAAAGAACCCTTAGATCTTTTTAAAGAGTGTATTGTTACAAGCTTGCAATCATAAAAGATGTTCTACGATTTATGCTTGTGGATGCTATATAGAACCCGTTTTAAAAGGTTCTATGTAGCACCATATGCAGCACATTGTTTATCAATCAGAAGAAACTTTTCATCGTGCAGTCAACCCTTCAAGTTTGAAATGGTTCTATTCAGAAGGCTAAGGATGTTGTTCCTTTTACTAAAGAACCATTGGAAAAAGACTGTGATGTTGATTTAAGATTGTGTTGCTGGAAGCTTGAAGTCATAGAACAGGAGATGTTCTATGATTGATGCTTGTTGATGCTATATAAAACCTCTTTTAATAGGTTCTGCATAACACCATATACACAACACATTCTCCATCAGTTTTAAGAATTGCTTTTCGACATGCAGAAAACCTTTCGAGCATAAAATGGTTCTGTTTAGAAATCATGGTTCTAAGTCATGGAGTCATTCCCTTTACTAAAGAACCAATGAAGAACCTATTTTACTTCAGGACTGTTGGCCACAACATGACCAGGACAAAACATAGTAGCCATAGAACTCTGCTACACAACATTGACATAACCATGCCGTAAATATGTCATGACTATTAATGGTAATGGTATTATTACACTGGTATTACTACTGCTATGATGATTCATGGCCGCATGTAATATCTGCCGTCACATGGCAAGGTAATCTCATTGCTATGCAGCAGAGTTCAGGTAAAGACAGTATGAGCCAGATGATGATGATGTACTGGAAAGCGTACCGGCCTGATTAAATCAGCTAAGCAAGTTCTAGGTAAACCATAACTGCAGTGTAGCACCGAGCAAGTAACAGAAGATCATTTCAGATCATTATACGATCATTATACAGTTACTGAAACGTTTCAGGGAGGTCCCAAGAAAGAGCCAGTCGTTATTATTGTTATATGCAAACGCATGCAAACGTCTGGGCACCTCTTTAGATAGATAGATAGATAGATAGATACTTTATTGATCCCGAAGGAAATTTGGCAGACTCTGTCTTGTTCTTCCAAGGTATATATACGTGTACACATCCTCCACAGAGAACACACTTTTAATGCACCTTTGCTGTTTATTTGCTGAATTCAATGTATTTATGGGGTTACGCCAAATTTGATATTTATCTACCCAAATAAACTGAGACTGTGTAGTAAAAGCAGCTTGTTTTCACTTCAAGTAATGAAGAAAACGTGTCATGTGACCAGAGGATTTGAAAGGCATGCATATGGCTGTATTACAATAATAAAGGTATTAAATAGCCAGAAAATGTCTTTCAGTGGTCAAGTACCCGTTACTTATGGTTAACTTTCACCATCAGGAAAAAAAGTGGACAACATATCGTCGTATCTCCAAAGTGGTAACTTCACAGCAGAGGGCAAAAACCTAGTTTAATTCTAATGGAAGTCAATGGAACCAGACTTTTTACCAAGCAGTTTTGGCCCATTTCTGTTGGTCCACTCACCATGAGTGTAAACACGCAGGGTAAACAGTGCTAAATTGACAAAAATGGAGATACATGTTTTTCTTTAGACAACAACGATATGCAGTATTTCACAGAGCATGAAACAGAAGGTCCACTATTTAATATAATGCCATTTATTACAGCTTCCATTCTGTTCAGGGGACTTGCTTTGAGTTTTGAGAAATCGGCAGGAATGTTTTGACACAAATCCAAAGTTCAATCGTAGGTTGCATTGTCTGCTTCTTACCAGCCAAGTCATCTCACATGTAGAGTTGTTAGTCCACCCATCTTTGTGTTTTTGGACAGATCACAGCTGCAGTTAAACAAAGACCTTGTTCATTTTCTCGTTCGTGAAGGAACGACCCTGAACTTGCTCAAGTTTCCCATCATCAATCCGACGCCATACCGACTGTTCCGGCGGTCGGAGAGGCTACGACAGGCAGCCCAGGAGACTGAGGAGGACCTGGACCCTGAGGAGCTCAAGAGGATCAAACAGTTCAGCAGGCAGGGATACCTTGTCGGTGAGTTGGAAGGGACTCTGTCTTGGGTTTGAGGCTCGATGCCCTTACCTGATGAACCAGGCAGTGCTTTGCAGTACTTGGGTAAAACGCTTGGTGATATACATGAAGATTACTGTATTTTGGACAGTTTTTAATTTGCACACTTTTGAGTCTTTATGATAATGCAGCGTTAACTTACAGATCATATCACCTGGAGGAATGAGCTTTAGAAGCCTCAAAACTACTCCATCCTACTACTAACCTGTAAAAAAAAAAAGGTTTAAATGGGCTTTTGTGATTATTACAGCCAGTTTCGCAGGTTGAATGATTAACGCATTATTGGCTACTGTTACAACAAGGAACTTATTAAAGAATTAAATATATATATTCATTCAAATACACTCATTGTCAGAACAATAGTTGCACAAAATGTTGTACCCAGAAGGAATCAACCGACAGGAATGAAACTAGGTGGGTAGGTTTGACATCGTGAGACATGCGAATGAAGTTTCACGCTCGGGCCCCCATGTGACATAAGCAAGGACAAGCCTTATCGCTGTACCTGACTGACCCAACATCCACGATTTCAGACATCCAGCGAGCAGTGATGTCCTCCATGAGTCGTCCTGTTAGTGCAGCACCATTGACAGACGGCTGCACCACGCAGGACTACATGCACGCGGACCGTTACCACGACTGTCCTTAACACCACGTCACCGTCACCAAAGATTGCAATGGTGTTGTGCCAGACTGTCATGGAGTGACTCAGAATAGCAGCGGGTCATCTTCAGTGACGAGTCCCGCTTTTGTCTTGGTGGAGACGATCAACGAATCCGTGTGTGGAGGCACCGTGGTCAGCGCCAAGCTGAACGGTTTGTTGTCACACGTCACACGTCCAGAAGGCCTGGTGTCACTCCACCTCCACCCCTACCGCACCATCTGCAGGAACTGTGTGAGAATATTCAAGCTGCATGGGATGGATTATCACAGGGCACCATTAGGAACCTCTACAACTCCATGCCGAGACGTCTGGCTTGTTGGGTTAGCAAACATGGCGGCCTGACACCATACCGAGAGACAGACTTCTGTATGTGTAGCTCAATAAATATTGTCCATATCAGTCTAAATGCAGTCTAAAGGAATCCGACACTTCCTTCTGGGTGCAGCTGTTCTTTTGACGCTGAGTGTATATGTATGCAATATATGTTCCATGTTCATACAGTCCAGCTGTAATACGCACTCGACTTTAAATTTATGGTTTTATTGATTTAACCGGCTCTGAACTTACAAAATGTTGTACACCAAAGTATGGTGTGTATTCGGGGTTGCACAACTTCAGTTTTTTAAAAGTTGAACCATTGCTCATGAGATCATGAATAAAACCACAGGAGAGAGGAATGTATTGCAACAAGCGACTCTAAAAACACATCTTTAAAAATCCGTGACAAAGTCTCCACATATAAATGGATCGCGCCCTTTTAAACAAGCCCCGGATCGCTCTGCTAGCCTTCAGGGAACTGGACATACAGACCCTAGGATGAGCATATCAGGCACGCATTAACTGCACTCTAGGCAGTCTTGCTGAGACACTTGGCTGTGGTGGAGGTCCAGAAAACCAGAGAAATTAAGAGCGCCGTAAGTCGGAGAAAATAACAGTAACTGACTGTCATCATGTGATCATCAACCAGTCAACATCAAGTTTAAAGTGTCATCAGCGAGCTGTAAATGTGGCTTGTCTGTGCAACCCCTAGTGTGTAGAGTCTACTGAGGGCAGAGCCACCCTGATGGTGTTGGTGGCAAAATGTAGTGTGTAGAATGTTTGATGAGGGTCAGTAACTGAGAGTGGACTCGTAGGGTCATTTTTCATGTTTTGTGGACGTATGGGTTTTGCAGGCACTCTGTAAGTGTGATATACAGGTGTATTTCATTGTAGGCCGCATTGGAAGAACATTCCGGGTGGACCAGTCTTCCAGGAAGAACCTTGTGGAGTTTGACCCTGACAGTCTCAGCTTCGGAGAGGACCTTCAGGAGGACAGTTTTGGGAAGCCAAGTGCGGACCCTATCATGGAGGAAGAGATACCATACAATGATATCAAGGATGCCCACTGGTTCTACGATACCCCAGGCATTATGAAGGACTACGATGTGAGTCTTTGTGGTAGCATGTAACATAAATGTGGACCTTGGCATGGAAGTGTGGGGAAAATGATCTTTGGGTTGATTGTATCTGTATTAATTACCAGGTTCTCAGCTTGTTGAATGAACAGGAAGTGAAGATGATGGTGCCTACCCATGCGATCACCCCTAGGACGTTTATATTGAAGCCTGGAATGGTGTTATTTCTGGGAGCGTTGGCACGCATTGATTACTTGGAGGTAAAAATGATTTTTTTGTAAATATGGTAGTTTTTGATTAACAGAATTAGCACACCGCTAAAGCTACTTGACCCATTGACTATGCATTGTACAGTGTTTATCCAAAGTTTACTATGCACCATAAACAAGGCTAAATTAAATGAATGGGAAACTGATTTCAATATGGGCACTTTGCACTCATCAGGGGAATCACCCATGCTGGTTCACGGTTGTTGCTTCATCCCGAATCCCTGTCCACATTACCAGTTTGGATAAAGCTGACGACATCTACCAGAAGCATGCCGGGAGCACACTGCTCGCTGTGAGTTATGCTTGGCACATGGTTGTAGTCTGTAATTTGCATTTGATTTGCATTTCACAAGCTTGTTCAAGAAATTCAGCAACTGTCCCTTTAACATTCATTATAACCCGAGTTTTAAACCAACAGTTTCTCACGTGCTACATACGCTCATCATCAAAAGAATAGCTGCACCCAGAAGGAAGTGTGGGATTGGGAATGCTGTTGGGAAGGAAGATAAAGGTTACCAGGAACAATAAATGATGATACATTTAGACCGATATGATCAATATTTATTGAGCTACACATACAGAAGTAGTGTCTCTCAGTATGGTGTCGGGCCGCCGTGTTTGCTAACCCAACGTGCCAGACGTCTCAGTATGGAGTTGTAGAGGTTCCTAATGGTGTCCTGTGGTAATCCATCCCATGCAGCTTGAATATCCTCACAGTTCCTGCAGATGGTGCGGTAGGGGTGGAGGTGGAGTGACACCAGGCCTTCTGGACGTGTGACGCGTGACAACAAACTGTTCATCTTGGTGCTGACCACGGTGCCTTCACACACGGATTCGTTGGTCATCTCCACCAAGACAAAAGCGGGACTCGTCACTGAAGATGACCCGCTGCCATTCTGAGTCACTCCATGACAGTCTGGCACGACACCATTACAGTCTTTGGTGACGTTGACGTGGTGTTAAGGACAGTCGTCGTAACGGTCTGGGTGCATGTAGTCCTGCATGGCGCAGCCGTCTGCTAATGGTGCGGGCATTAACAGGATGACTCATGGAGGACATCACTGCTCGCTGAATGTCTGCAATCGTGGCTGTTGGGTCAATCAGTTACAACGATAAGGCCTGTCCTTGCTTACGTCACATGCGCAGCTGAGCGTGAAACTCGAATCGTTCTTATGTCTTATGCTGTCGAACCTACACACCAAGTTTCATTCCTGTGGGTTGATTCCTTCTGGGTGCAGCTATTTGTACAACTGTTCTGTTGATGATGAGTGAAAATACAGGACAGTATTGCATTACTGTATGTCCACTGTGTAGACTTTTTGCTAACTTCACACCAATGACAGAAGTTTTTCCTAACTTCACCTTTCTTGTCCAGATACCAATGGGTGGAGAAGAGCGCATGAAGACATTTCCTCCTCTCATAGCTCAAGACTTTGAGCTGCAGGGTCAAGGACTCAACACAGCAGTGACGGACATCAAACTCTCCTCAGCAGGTAATTTAAAATAAAGCTTCTGCAGTGATACGTACATAATTGATGTAGATGTAGTTCACCTCCAACCCCAATCTATCCAGCAGTTAAGACTCTGTGCTGCTGGCTTGGGGTATCAAGTTTTGTGCTGTCTAATTTGTAGTGTGCTGCCAACACAGCTCTGACTCATTGAGGCATGGTCTCTACAAGACCACTGAAGTGTCCAGTGATATTAGCAGCAAATGATTAGCAGCAAATTTTGCAAGTGGCAATCTGGAGCCACTGAGCATCGTCCCACCTTGTGGGATGTTATTCCAGTACGTCCCACAAGGTGTTCAATCCTATTGAGATCTTGGGAAATTCGGAGACCGCAGTAACAATTGAAACTGCCACTGGAGAATACCACAAAGGGGTGTACCTGGTCCACCTCCATGTTCAGATAGGTGCCACGTATCACACAGATGTCCACATATATGCCCAGACACAGGGTTTCCTAGTAGAACTAGGTAAAAGAAAACAAGATTATTCGGATCAGACGATCTTCTCACCACTGCTGACTGAGAGCACCCTACAAGTCTTGCCGTTTCTGAGATACTCTGACAAGATCGTCTGACTGTACCAATGAAGCACTTCACAAAGTCGCTCAGGTCTGCATGGCTGCCCTGTTTAACACATCGACTAACTGGCAGTAACTGACCATTTGTGTACTGATATACTTCCAGACCTTGACATCCACGATTGTTATGAGATAATCTATGATTTGCATGTTGGCTCATTGTTGTATATGCTCATAGCGATGTGAGAATCCTAACCGTATCGGCCCAAAAAATGTATTACCAAAAAAGCTCGATCAGATATCAGAGGGAAGATTATTGATCCAATCCTGCAGTACATCCATCTAGAACATCCACGCTCGCGGTCTGTGATGGGGTAGTAAAGTATTAGAGTAGTAAGAACTCAGTAGACTACTTTTAAACAGTCATCATAAGTAAAGTGTTTTAAAATGAAGTTGAAGGTGTGAGTGTGCACACCACCTCAGCTGAACTGTGGCCTCTTGTAGGTTGGGTTGCTGTGACCGCGACGGAAGGGGAGCGTCTCCTGTTGAGGACACATGCCCCTGAAGCAGCTGGACTAGGTCTACGGAACCCACCACTGCTTCCCCACATCGTCAACGTGAAGGGGGACCGCATCCGCAAGACTCCCGCATACAAAACGAAGCAGCCGCGGGCGCTAGTCGACACGTGTTTGCCAGCACAAGCAAGGAGGAAAAGAAAATGACAAGCACTTCCTGAAACAGACTTTTCTTACAGCCACATGGTCACATGGTGAGCATAAAAGGACACCAGAGCTTGGATGATTTATGCAAATCTTTGGTCCCTGAAAGAAAGACTGCTATTAATGTCTGGTACCGTTTCCCTAATTAACGGTGGAGAATCTGGATATTTACATGTAATGTTATGTACATGGAAACCTGTATGTATTGTATATGTATCGTACGATGTGTGTATGAGTTGTAAGTGTAGATTCAATAAACAGGTTCTGTAGATCTGCAGGATTTGGGGATACAATGTTTTATTTCGATCTTGGTTCTTTACATACAACACAGGGCACAAAGTACACTGAATCGCAACAATGTAAAAAAGCCAATTTCATTCCTTGTGGGAACTATTTCCTAATTTTAATATGACAACATTACAACTGCTACTGCTACCTGCACACATTAAAACAACTAATGCACGTTTGATTAGGACATCTGTAAAAAGAAAGCGACTTTAGATTTTTATATTCATAGAAAAGGGAAAAAAGTCAATAAGTGAAATCTCCATAAATCTTGTACTACGACACAGACAAACAAATTTACACCGACACAACACCTAACCGTCTATGAGTGCATCTTTAGGGGGTTTTAGCCTACTGGTGGCTGGCCAGTTACAGAAAGAGGGCCTAGAGCTTGCTTTGGTTCGATAATCCAATATACATTATTGCACTGAACTCACTAAAGGTGTCAAATTTTAGGTTTTTATTTCCTTCTCTTCTTTTAAACAATATGGCACAGATACCAGCTGATGCGTGGATTCAGACGCAGGCCATTTACAACTTTAAATGTCTGCATTACGCAGATCAGGTCAGCTTTGGACTACTTTAAATTCCTGTGGCAATGCAATCCGTGATACTGGTCAACTGAATGCCAAATTCAGGAACGTATAGCAGAAAGAACAGGAGAAAAAAAGCCACCTTAAATTATTTACCTCAGTAAAACAACACATGCGCTATCAACACAACAGTATAAAAAGAAGAAGAAGAAAAAAAAAAAACTAAATGATTGTCGTAAGCATTACAACGGAAAATGACAAATGGAAATACGTACAGTGTTTCAGCAATAGGCACAATAGACGTATAAAATCATCTTTGGACCAAATTGTGAAATTGAGATAGAAGACTGGTTAAAAAAAAAAAAAAGAAAAACAAATTGACGAAAAAAAATGGTTTTGTCTCTTTGAGCCGAGGCATTTAGGAGACCCAATAGTAGAAAAAAAGCAACAGGACAGTCAATATACAACGCAAGATTTACCTACATAAGAATTTTGGTTACCGCATGAAGTTAATATACACACACACACAAATTCTACAGTAAGTCAAAAGGGCAAAGACGCTGCCGGCTGTCAAGAGTCCTTTCAATTGTACTTTACAGGGACATTGACCAGTTTTGGTCACGCACACCAATGTTAATGCTTGTATTCATAAACTCTCTCCCTCTCTTTCTCTCTCTTTTCGCTGGAGTGGAGCAGTACAAAAGGCTGGAGAGCTCTGTTCTCCTCAGTGCTATTCAGAGTCAGACCACCTGGCTCTGTTCAATCTCGGCTCTCTGCGGGGATGGACAGCAGTAGCCCTCCACTCGGGCAGCAGTGTGACAATGAGAGGGGCTAAAAGATGGAGGCTCTTCTTTTAAGGATCAATACACCACTAAGTGTTTAAGTCATTTGCTGATACATGTTAAAGTGATACGTTAGTAAGCACACATATCGCCGCTGTCGGAACGAAACCTTGTATCCAACTGATCACTTTTGACGTCATTTAAAAATGCCTTTTTTTCCTTTTCCTTTTGTGTGTGTACACTGCATGATGAATGGGCCAAAAGAAATGACCCAGAGGGGCAGAGTCTGGGTCCACTGGCCTACATTATAAGTAATGAATGCTTTTGCCTTCAGCTGTATAGTTGCGATTTTGGAGATCCAAGGTTTAATTCCAACAACAGCGATGGATAACCACATTGTTGAAATGCAGGGTACATGTCAGAAATCACTGTACAAATAAATGACGAAAACTGAGGACTGCTTTATAGAGTCCAATGTTTTTCTCCAAACATTTTCTGCACAATCTACAGTGTTTTTAAACAATGTGTTTTTCATGACATTCATAAGGAGGTCATGGCTAAAAAAGCTCTCATATTGGTACCCAGGGCATAGAACTGCATCTCATTTCAGGTTCAATAGTAACTATGTCAATTATGAACGGCCATTTAATGCCAAAAACACAAGTAGGGCTGAAAGATGAATCGATTTTATATGGAAATAGCAATTTAATAGAGTGCAATATTCAAATCGCTAAAAACTGCTATTTTAATTATAGGCCATTTTATCAAACCCGTGTCTTATTTGGGGAACGTTAACATAATATCCGAGCTCGTAAACTGCCTGTAGATGGGTTAGACCAATCAGAGGCAGCCAAACAACTATATGCTGTGACATCACAACCCCAGCTAACTGAGAAAGGAGATGCTCTGGTCTTACTGACCAAATAACAGACCTGGACTTCAGTTCCCGCAAAATAACTGCAGTTTAAATCGTGACACTGATAATAATTAGAAATTCTTCCCAAATCGTTCAGCCCTAAGCAAGTGTTGGACAATATTGTTTGCAGCATGTTAAGCTTTTCTGAAAGTGATGTCACTCTATGTCCCAGGGAAGCCCATGACAAGTCTGTATGTACTGTAGAAGCAACAACATCATTAAAATACTGTAAAACATGGTGTAACCTTCCTCAGAAGACACCACCGCTGCAAAAAACATGATTATGAACTGCTGTGAACCATAAAAAGTTGGCAACTGTTGAAAAGTTATAACTGTATTATGTCCACCCTTCACTTGTCTCCCTGCGTTGCAGACTCCAGATAATACACGTTCACGAGGTGGCGGTTTAGGTGCCGCCGATAGTCCATCTCCAGCGGGAACGTGCGGTCACAAAAGACGCACGTGTGACTGAGAAGCTGGGTGGGAGAAGGAAGCTCTTCGGTGGGGGTTTCTGGAAGTTTCTCCCCGGCGTTCGCCAATCCATTGAGCCCAGAGTCGTAACTCCCCTCAGAGGCACAGTCGCTGATGTCACTTCCTCCATCGTGACTGTGGATGCCTTCGTCGTCCTCTGCGTCTGTTGGTTTGGAGCACGTTGGTCCAGGCAATTCCAGAGACGGGCTCTCGACCACTGGTTCCTGGCTGAACCCTGGGTCGCCATCACTTTCGGTGGGGGATGGGATCTCATCACTCCTAATATCAACTTCTGAAGCCTCCTGAGCTGCACTGGTGGCCTTGTTGTTTTCTTTAGGAGTGACCTTCTCTTTTGAAGCCTCAGACAGTTCCTCTTCTGCTGATGTTTTTTCTGATGGACCTTGTACAAGCTCTCTTATTTTGGGTTCCTCTTCAGTAGCAACAGACTTTTTGTCTATTGAACAATGACCCATGTCATCGTTCTCTGTTGAGGAGCTCTGCAATGTAGACTTCTCAAGTTCTTGAGGCACAGCAGGCTTCTCAATGTGCTGCTGTAGAGTAGGCCTATCCAGCTTTTGCTGTACAGTGGGCTTCTCCAGCAGTTGCTGCTGTACGGTACACTTCTCCAGCTGTTGCTGCTGTACGGTAGGCTTCTTTAGCTTTTGCTGCTGTAAGGCAGGCTTCTCTGGGTGTTGCTGCTGTAGGGTAAGCTTCTCCAGCTGTTGCTGCTGTAAGGCAGGCTTCTCCACGCTCTTCTGTAAGGTTGGCTTCTCCAGCTTTTGCTGCTGTAGGGTTGACTTCTCCAGCTTCTTCTGTAAGGTTGATCTCTCCAGCTTCTTCTGTAAGGTTGATCTCTCCAGTTTCTTCTGTAAGGTTGACCTCTCCAGTTTCTTCTGTAAGGTTGACTTCTCCAGTGTTTGCTGCTGTAAGGTTTGCATACCCAGCTTTTGCAGCTGTACGATTGGCTTCTCTGGGTGTTGCTGCTGTAGGGTAAGCTTCTCTAGCTGTTGCTGCTGTAAGGCAGGCTTCTCCAGCTTCTTCTGTAAGGTTGACTTCTCCAGTTTCTGTTTTAAGGTTGGCTTCTCCAGCTGTTGTTGCTCTAAGGTTGGCTTCCCCAGCTGTGGCTGCTGTAAGGTAGGCTTGTCCAGCTGCTGCTGTAAGGCAGGCTTCTTCAGCTGTTGCTTTAAAGTAGGCTCCTCCAGGTCTTGCTGCAAGGTTGGCTGCTCAGGTTTCTGTTCAGGTTCTGCAGAAAGTGATATTTCCACTTGAGTAGTTTTTGGTTGTTCACCTACCAAATCATTCTCAGTAGGTACATCCGACTGCACCATGCTCATCTCCGACTTGTTTGTGCTCTTCCTGCTCTGTTTGCCTTTGCTCTTTGAGGCCTTGACCTCAGCAGGTGTGGTGGCAGTGTGTGCTGTACTGGTGGATGGCTTGTCTGCATCCTTCACTTTTCTGCGTTTGGCCATCTCTGGTAAGCCATCCTGAGCAGTGGAAACTGTCTGTGGAGAACTTGTGTTCTCTGCTTTGCGTTTCACGGTCTTTTTCTTGCTGTTATCAGACATCTCCTGACTCTGTACCTGTTTTTTGCCATGGTCACTCTTTGCCACTCTTGCCTGCTTCTTGGCTGATTTCTTAGGTTGGGCTTTCCTGGAATCCTTGGTGCTCTCCTTTTCTCTCTTCTCACCCTCTATCTCAAGTTGTGGTCTGCTTTCTTTCCACAAACACCTGTCCTCCTCTATCTGCTTCTGCTCATTTCCTTTCGTTGGCTTCTCCAGCCTCTCGTTCTCTTGCCTATTGTCCAAGTCCTGTCCTCGTTTCTCTTCTCTAACAGTCTGATCTCTGGTGACCGTCTCCTTCACGCTGTCGTCCTTCACCGTCTTCTCTTTTCTAGAGTAACTCTTAATGACTTTCTCCACGGATTTGGGAGCCTTTTCCACTTTCTTCAGCTCCTTTTCCTTTTTACCCTCTTGCTTGTCAGCAGAGCTTGCGTTTTCCTTCTGGGTGGCATCAGTCTTTTCCAGCGCTTTGCTTTTCGCTTTCTTGTTACTCACTTCTTTTCCCTCGTTTTTCTGTCCAGTTTTTTTCTCTGCAGCCTTTTTCTCAGCTTTTTTCTCATAGGTGTGATGATTAATCCTTCCCGATTTTTCTCTACCAGGTACATCAGCAGCTTTCTTGGTGTTCTCTGTGCCTGCAGAGCTTGGCCGACTGCTCTTCTTAACGGAGAGATTGATGGGGCCGCACGAGTCTGTGTCCGAAGTCATCTCCGATCTTCCATCCTGCTGGCGTGCCGCTTCGTCCTGTTTACCACCCCCAGGACTGCCACATTCTTCTCCGTCTGCCTTTTTAACTCTGAGCCTCACTTTAGAGACGTCCATGGATATATCCGAGCATCCGGGATGCCTGGACTTAATATGGTATTGCAAGTTGCATTTCTTAGATGCTGCATACTTGCACACAGGACACAAAAACTGGCGTGGGTTGACATGAAGCTCCACATGCTTTTTGAAGTTGCTGCGGTCAGCCGTCTTGTACTGGCAGTAGGGGCAGCTCAGCGGCTTGGGCCCATTATGGACCTGTCTGGCATGGCGGGTCACCTCGTGTTGATTAGCTGCCAAGTAGCTGCAGCTGTCACATTTGAAAGGCCTCTCACCTATTAGGGACATATGAAAAGCACGGGGTCAGGAAAGAACAAGGGGTCTTTTATTTTCTTTGTACTTGGGGGGGAGTAAACACAAACACTAGGCTCATGCAGGGAAAACACATACACAAAATACAAACACAACCTAATCACAGTATAAAACTGAGCCACTTAGTAACACAAACCTTTCACCAATTTATCCAAAGCCATCTGGCTCCATGGTGTGCAACAAAAGAGAAAAAGGTTTTGTGACAAAATGAAGATTGACAGGTCTGTAGTTTTAGCTTAGCTAAGTATAACACCATTTGCACTATTCATGCACACAGAATACTAAGCAACTAGGCAATGTATCACATAATGAAGGTGTTACAGACATCAGTTCAGATCAGCTCACAACCCACCTGAGTGTGTTCTCATGTGTCTGGTCAGATGGGTCTTTTGTGAGCTTGAGTAGTCACAGTAAATACACTGGAAAGGACGCTCCCCTTGAAAACAGAGATGGGCAATACATCATATGAAGATCATAGAAAGTTCTACACCAAACCTCCAATTAGAAAACAATTAATATTATAATTTTAGTAAACATTTTGCAATATTATATACAGCAACATTACTGTAACAAGTGCCACATGATATACAGCTCTGGGAATAAACAAGAGACCACTCCAGTTTCTTCTTAAATCAGCATCTCCACATGTACAGCAGGTTCTTAGTGAGGAACAGAAGGTTGGGTTCTAGCTTTACTGGCAGATACAGTGAGCGTCTGGTTCATAAGAACAAGGTCAAGCAGCAAACACACAGGACAACACAGCTACAGACCGGCAGAGGGCCAAAACCACTCTCTACTGACTGTGATGAGCGCCACCTCATTCCAATGTCACTTAACCACCGTAAGATGACCTCAAGTGACCTACAGAGAGACTGGCGAGCGGTGGCTGGGGTGAAATGCACAGCGAGCATGGTTCTAAAAGGCGACTTCTCGAGGCGTCATTAGTGATTTTCTAAATAAACAGATCTAAATACAATATTTGATCTGGAATTTGGGAGACGTGTTTCCAGTAGTGTATAGAATAAAACAGAACTGCTCATTTTGGTCAAACACAAACCCAGAAACTGTACAACTAGAGAAACTGATCATTTTGAGGTGGTCTCTTCAATTTTTCCAGAGCTGTATAATGAAAACACATTTACTCACACGACTTGCATATGTACTCATTTACTATTTCGCACATTTACTCATGTTCATTTCTTTATACATGGCCTACTTACCAGTGTGGGTGCGAATATGCTGTATGTAGTTATTTTTTCTGTCTGAGAAATAAGAGCACTGATTGCAGGTGAAAAGCTTGCTGGGAAAATGGTTCCTCAAGTGCTTCTTCCAGTGGTACTGGCTGACTGTAGAGTAGGGGCAGATGGTGCACTTAAACACTCTCTGATCATCCCCTTCGTTCTTGTGATGTCGGAGGTGGGCCATGTAGTGGTCATAGCGGTTGGTGTTGTAGCCGCAGCGCTCGCACCGGATAACCCCCTTGGTGCATGCCGCGCCATTTTCTGGAGTCTGCTGCTTAGCTGTGTCGCTGGTCGCCTCATCATCAGACTCTCCCATACCGTTCACAACAATTAGCTTCTTGGCGCTATGGGTGCGGATGTGGTGAATGAACTCCTCTTCGCACTCTGCCTGGAACTGGCATGGCTTGCAGTAGAACGGCTTTTTCTTCTTCTTCGGTGGTTCTGCTGAGGCTGCAGGCACAATGACCTGGTTCTGTTTACGCTTCCCAAGAGCTGGGCGCTCAGATGGGCTTGAGGGTGAAGGTTTTGAGGGGTCTTTCGGACTTGTCTCGTTGTCTTTGACAGTGGCCTTTTCAACAACTTGTTCTGCTGGCCCAGATTCCTTCTGGACCGGAGCATCAGCCTCAAGGTATGTGTTATCAGATGTCTCCGAGTTATCAAAGCTGTAGCGGACCACATTCTCATCCTCGCTATCAGAGTAGCTGCTGCAGGCAACGTTCTTAAGCTCCACCATCTGCTTCTCCTCCACGGAGTATTCGCCTGGAGAGGGCTCAGAAGTCAGAGCCACATTGGCCAGCATCACCAGCTGAGGCGCAGGCAGATCCGTTCGGGGAAGCTCAGGCAACTCATGGCCATCTTCGGGCAATGGAATGCCACGAGACGGCACAAAAATGCCTGCCGGGAACACTGCCTGAGCAGCCATGCTCAATCACCTGAGGGACAAACAGAGACAAATGGTCATTCCTGGTTTTAATCAATTTACTAATTGAAATTCATTAATTAATTTGAGCATGAGCATTTTACTCGCGCTCTGTTTGATTTCTGCTGACTTCCACCAGGGACATGAACTCACTGGTCAATAACGACCACCTCTAGTATTGGCACGATGACAGATGAGAGTTCTTTTTCACAGCCGCTACAAGGATTAAAATCTCTAAAGCAGCTTAAATGAGACTCAATTTGGCTACAAACAAAGTCTTGTTAAATGTGGAGTTGGGCTACTCTAATTCACTATTAATACAGAGCCAGAATTTACATGGCAGCAACAGCTTAAACATTTGATTATCCTAGTAGCCCTGTTTTGACTTTTACAAAATGGGCAGTAGCCCAATGTCAGTTTGCTCGATCTGTAAGGAGCACAGATCTTAATTGCACTTGAAAACATTCACCCCATTTGCTTTGTGCTCCGTCTTTTGTCGAGCTGCATGTGCATAAGCAGCAAAACCTGAGACACAGAAATTCAAAGAAGTCCATAAAGTTTTAACTTCCAGAATAAGGTTGAGAAACTCTCTGTTCTTCTTTTGCTATGGAAAACAGAAAGCATCTTGCACAAGGTCACAGTTTTCCCATTTAATGACCAAAAAGGAGCTCCTTGTGGATGTTCTGCTATTAATATTTCATGGTCCAAACAATTTGGTAAAATTCCAAGAAAAAATGTGGAGTTGTGTGTGTATAGTTTTGATGCACAAATCAGTCAAATATCCAAACATTGTGAATATTTGTACTTTTTGTGTCACAGACCGTCAGGTTTTATTTGTGTATGATCTGCTATTTGTAAATGATATCTGTAAATGCACACAGCTATTAGGATAAGAAAATGTTTAGGTCGTTGATCAAATTGCATGCTGCCATGTAAATTCTGCCTCCGGCTCTGGCAAATTAGCATAGCCTAGCTCCACATTTAGCATAACTGAACCACTGACTAAACTAATTTAATTAATTCAGTTAATTCCAGTGTAAATGTTTTTTATGAGATCCTCAGATGCACTCAGCAGCTACACTAGCACTAGTTTACTGTGAGCATCCGAATTTTCCCCCAACTTTTTTGAGGTGGTGCGAGCACTTTGGGAAGCTTACTTAGGAAGCTCAGAGCTGAAACTGGCCAAAATCCCAAAATGGATGCCAGTCTTAGCTAGATAACGGACAAAACAATATGGCTTATAACACATAGCATACTCAATCAAAACTAAAGAAATAGGTTTGTTGAGAGGAGTGAAGCTGTATAATTCAGAATAAATCTAGTGGTTACAATTAATGGTTTATTCATAGTTTTGAATAAAACACACAGAACAGGCTGACAATGGCCGTATTATATTAAAATACAAAAACAAAACAAAACAAAAGTCTAGCTCCATCCAGCTTAGACATCTCCAACCTGCAGAGTTCACCAAGACCACAGAGAGCTTGGAATTCCCCCAAAATGCCTCAAGTTCTGCACTTCAGCACACAGAAGCTTCGAGGCCTTCTTTAACACTTAATTACCAAACCTTTCTTTTCATTACATGAAGATCCTGAAAGCTGACAAAACAACAAAGGGAGCGTTTTGATTCTACTGCATCTTAATCCTTAAGATCGTCAGGAAACCCTACAAGCTTCAGCTACAGCTGATCCCAACCAATCACAAGATTTGCAAAAGTGATGCCATCAACCATAACTAGCCTCAAGAATTAGGACGCTGGGCCCCAAAACTACACCATATTGTCTGTATATCATGAGAAGGGGAAACCTGACTGTTATGACGTATAGGCCTAAATATGGTGTACATTCCCAATACCTAGAGATGGGCAACATAATACAATACCACTATACTCCAGCAAAGTTTAACAATGCACAATATGTAACAATATTTGATCAATTGAAATAGGGATAAAAGATCAAATCACAAGAGCTACAATTTTAATTATAAGCTTTTAAACCAAAACCGTGTCTCATATGGGGAACATTAACATATCAGAGCTGGTAAACTGCCTGTAGATGGGTTTGACCAATCAGAGGCAGCCAAACAACTATATTGGCTGTGACATCACAACCACAGCTAACTGAGAAAGGACATGCTCTGGTTTTACTGACCAAATATCAGGCCTGGAGTTCCCAGAAAATAAATATATTCCCAGAACATCTATTTAAACTGCAGTCGCAATATTGATCAGAACAACCGCAATTAGATATTCTTCCCCAGTCGTTCATCCCTATGTTGGAACTTAGAATTAGTGCTACATTAGGCCTAAAAAAACAAACAAACAAACAAAAAGATCAAAAAATTATCTGTGTTTAATATTTGGCAGATTGTGTTGCAATCCAGTTAAATCGGAATAATTTTGCTCTCTTCATAATGAAACACGCCAGTCAATGTAGTGGTGTTATACACAGACAAAAATCTTTTTACATGGAGGCTGCCATTTCGGTTGCCACATGAAATGGTTGCTCTATCTTGTCTACTAAGCGCAGAACAGTGAGCTCATTTAGCTCTAATATCTGTCAGACTTTCAAACATTTGTTCGAGCATGACTTTTAGCTAGACGAAAACTTTTTAGATTGTATTACTGTCATATGACATCACTGTGTGACAATGCTAGCCTACTAGCCTTCTGCCTGTTTGTTAAGGGTAGCTCGATGCCATTTCATGACCACATGATACTGAAATGTTGAGCATCTCCAGATACCAAAACCAACCCATTAGGGTAGAGATATACTTGCTGTTAACTACGCAAAAGCGTATGCATGATGGCTGCCTCACGTATCCAGCGTTTGTGTGGTGCGTCAGTTGTGCACGTCCTCAGAAATGAGCACTGTACGTACGCATTGTGCAGTACACACACAAACACAAGGGGGCAGTACAGACACTCGCAGGCATCAAAACAGCGGAAAGATTTGAAGAAAGGACGTGTGACCACGAAAATGTGTCCTTGCTGCTGCACAGTGACAGATATGCTTGTGAGAACAGCTGGCGAGAGATCAGGGTTACTTAAAAGTCAAAATGGAAACAAATCCTAGACCGTTATGTCCGTGCACAGCGGAAAATACTGGGCAACTGGAGTGGTCTGCCCTCCAGAGGAAGACTCCAGTAACATACGTAGCACTTTAGGTAAGTATGTGAACAGTTACATTCGTGATGCAGCCTGTTGTCAAACAGCAATATCTCTACCCTAACTGTAATCTTCCTTCTCTTAAACAACTAAGCTGTTAATAATATATTAGTCTTGATGCACAATGCATAACCTAGACATCTAAATAACAACATCACGTCCAAACTGTGAAACTAACACTATTATTTGTCATGTTTTATTTTAATAATAATAATAATAATAAACAAAACGTTTCCCACTGGGCTTATATGTCATGTTTTAATAGCACTGAGCACGTATGCTGTTTTAGGGCAGCCAGGTCTCCCTTTAAAAGCAAAGGAGACATAAGAGCTTTACATTCAGGAAGCTGTCAGCAAACCTGCCGCAGTCAATCACATGCAAAAAGTGTCACACTAATAACCAAAGGCAGCTCTGTGCCATTCACAAACGTTTCCAGCCCCCTCACTCCTTTAATTACATTCCACAACTCTCTGAAGAAGAAGAATGCCCACGATGAGGGGAACACACACAAGGAGCATTATTCTACTCCAAAACACTGAGAGGGGAAAAATAAAGCCGTCATCATTTCACATAACAGTCCTAAGGTCAGCCTGAGCGTGGCCCCCTCTGGGAATTATAACAGACAGCACAGTTCAGGGCTGAAAGCCATGTATGGACATGTTCCTCATGACTCATAGTGATTCAGTTTGGCAAGCATTGTCTCTCTTTTCACCAGTGACTGAAGCCTGAGCCTATAAACTGAGATCAGCTGCAGTGTCCCAGTTTATACCCTACAGTGGTGATGCACAGCATGCGTCTTGGTGTTCGTGATGGCATCCAGGAGAAGTTCAAATAATAAATAAATAAACAAACAAACAAACAACTGGAAAACTAATGTCTAATGGCTCGCCTCTAAACACATGCTTAATTATGAAGCTGTCAATAAGAGGAAAAAACAAGGGCGAAAAGATCAAAAGCAGGCTTCCTTTCTTTCAGCCCAGCATGCAAAAGTCTCGTAACTTCAGCAGGCCCTCCTCCACGTTTACACGCCGAGCAACTCGAGTTCGGCCATTTTACATACAACAGCACCACCAACAACTACTAGTCGCTGCTGCAAAGCCTCGACCAGAAAGTCCTCACCGCCGCTCAAACGGGTCAAAACACAGGCTTAGCGTCCACTTAACTAACTCGTCTCCTGTCGGCTACTAGTGCTAGTCATGATTGGTGTTAAGTTAGAGGGAAAGGCAGCCACCAAAAACTTTCCTCCATTAAAGCGAGAAAGCGCTGCCCTGGTTGGACAGCTCCCAGAGCAGGAACACAATCAGGGAATCACCAAATCACTCATGCGGCCATTAGAAACCCCACCAACGGACGACCTCGCTTTAGGACACGTACACAAGTCGTGACACCTTCCTAAACGTCGCCTCTGGTCGACCTAAAGCAGGCTTTTAGAACTTTTAGAGAGAGGATTTCCGGGCACGAAAAGTTCAGAGCAAAGGCAGGAAATAGCTTCACAGCAAACAGTAAAAAAAAAAACACAGGAGCTGCTGCTGAAAAGTCGCTGTCCAGCTTAAACCCAGACATCCAGAAGGAACCGGACGTAAACACGAATGCAGCACGAGCTGGTAACACAGCTCAGCCATGGCTAGTCTGGAACCAAGCTAACTGCCACCACCACCTCAAGTTAGCTCACTACTTCTCCTCCTCTCCCGGAAGACAGGCGCACCGTCTCGGTCGATAAAACACCCTTTAAAAGTTTCATAACTGTGTTTAGTCGACGGCTTGTGGCCTGTTTTGTGAGTTAACACGGCGTGCGAGAGGTTTTTTAGCCGCAGTGTGCCGGAGTTTGGTGTGTTAGCCGTGGTCCTGATCTCTCCGTGCTGAATAGAGAAACTCGCTCAGCCCTGCTGGACAGCGCCTAGATCCGCTCTGCCTCCATTTTTACCTCAGTGCGACGGACCAAACTCCACTTTTACACTCCAAAACGAGTCCAAGTCGGGTGTGGATAACTCACCGTGTGCGTTCCTTCGTCTCTTTTGCGTCGTTTTTGGTCACAATCGCGTGTATTTTCAAAGTTGTTCCCCGAAAACTAACTTGTTCGGCCAAGTTCGAGCCGCTCGCGCGCATTCCAACACATCGCCGAGTTGTGCAGCTCGTGGGGCCTGTCAGCGTGACGTCACCCGTTTTCTCACTGGCTGTGTTTTTGCTTGCAGACTCAGCCTTGCACGGAGCCGCTACAGTGGCATGGTGACTGTTTTGTTCAATACCTCGTGGCCACAAAATAATATATGGAGGTGAATTACTGTGCAGAGGCCACAAATTAATATACTTAGGCCCCAGTTTACTACATTCAGGCCATAAATTAATATAGGCCACAATTTACTATGCTGAGACCACAAATTACTATACTGAGTACACTAATACATATATTAAGGCCACAAGTTACTATATCGAATTCACAAATTAATAAATTAAGGTCATGAATTACTATATTGAGGTCACAAATTAATATATTGAGGGGACAAGTTACTATATTGAGGCCACAAATTAAAATAGGCCACAAGTTACTATACAGAGTACACAAATCACTATATTAAGGCCGAAAATTAATACATTGAGGCAACAACTTACTATATTAAGGCCACAATTTACTGTAACGAGGCCACAATTTAATATAGGCGCAATTTACTATACTGAGGGCACAAATTAATATATCAAGTACATTAATTAACATATATTAGAGCCACAAGTTACTATACAGAGGTCACAAATTAATAGTTTGAGGTCATGAATTGATATACTGAGGCAACAATTTGCTATAGGGTGGCCACAATTTACTACAACGAGGGCACAAATTAATATAGGCTCAATGTCCTATTTTCAGGGCACAAATTAATATATGGAGAACACTAATTAATATGTTAGTGTCTATATCAAGGCTGCAAGTTACTATATTGAGTAAACAAATTAGATACTGAGGTAACAAGTTACTATATTAAGTAAACACATTACTATATTGAAGTCACAACTTTATATACTCTATATAAAGTATGCAAAGTATTATGTTAAGGCCATAGATTAATATATTGAATCCACTAGTTCCATATTTAATACAATTTTTGTTATTCTTGGCCTCAATATTGTCATTTGTGGCTTCAATATAGTCATTTATGGTCTCAATATAGTATTCTGTCATGTTGGTATATTCATTTGTGGCCATACCTTAATAAAAATGTTTTTTCAATGGCTAAAATACATTATTGGGGTAATGTTTTATACCACAGACTCACACTGTAACATATTAGAACATTGTGTAGTATTCATCTAAGATCTTCCAGCATGCAAACAAATATAGGAACTGAAATGGGAACTCCTCCTACTGGTCGAAAATGAGTGCATGATTACAACTGTATGATTTTGGTATGAAATGCTCTGTTCTAGAGAAACATACAGAGTCAGAATTGTTCACAGTGGTGGCGATAGAAACCAAATGTTTGCCTCTAAAAGCGCCCTCCTCCAATGTTATTACATGAAATGGTTCTGTGCATGCTGTCTGTTGCCTAAGATATTGTTTTACAATGTTGTGAAATAAAGTTTTGGACTAAAACATATTACATAAGGAGCGCTGTGAGGCAAATTAGACCCCAAAAACATGTTTGTTCAGCTCTCCCACTATTGTACCATCATCAACGGGTTAAAACCCGGGAAGACATGTGATAGTAAGCCAAAATATAATATATTGAGGCCACTAATTAATATATAGAAGCCACATGATGCTAAATTGAGGCCATGAGTTGCTACATTAAGGCCACAAATTATCCAAAATGAAAGCTAATTAAAAGTCTGTATTTGCATTGTATGAACGATTCTGTTTACATCTTGAGTTTTGGCTGTAGTGGGAGGTAAAAGCTGGAGTCTGTAATTATGATAAATGAAATGGTGTGTATGTGAAGATTAGGGACTTTCTGCACAGCCTTTTCTGAAATGACTTACATACAATTCAGTTAGAGGCAATACTAATTCACTTTACCTTGAGGCTACTTTCACTTTACTGACAAAGCAAATAAAGTATACATTCAAATTAAGCTAATTCTGCAGAACAGAACTGTATAAGGACGCTCTTGTATTCATAAGGAAACTGAGTTGAGCTGCTGTGAACTTTGCAATCTGCTGGAACAAAACACATACTTACTGTACAACAGCTGATCTGTGAACAGTTTCAGATTAGTGGGACTATGTTTGAATAGACAGGCTATTAATGAACAGAGCTGATCGTGGATCAGTAGTTTGATTAATACGCAGTTGGGACAGTAGCCCTATTCAGCTACTTTTCTATTTTACACTATATTGCCAAAAGTATTCACTCACCCATCCAAATCATTGAATTCGAGTGTTCCAATTACTTCCATGGCCACAGGTGTATAAAACCAAGCACCTAGACATGCAGACTGCTCCTACAGACATTATTGAGAGAATGGGTCGCTCTCAGGAGCTCAGTGAATTCCAGTGTGGTACCGTGATAGGATGCCACCTGTGCAACAAGTCCAGTCCTGAAATTTCCTCACTACTAAATATGCCACAGTCGACTGTCAGTGGGATTATAACACAGTGGAAGTGACTGGGAACGACAGCAGCTCAGCAGTTGCCAGGAGAACGGTACTTGTCTGACTGCATTGTGCCGAGTGTAAAGTTTGCTGGAGGGGGGATTATGGTGTGGGGGAGTTGTTCATGAGTTGGACTCGGCCCCTTAGTTCCAGTGAAAGGAACTCTTAATGCTTCAGAATACCAAGAGATTCTGGACAACTTCATCCTCCCAACTTTGTGGGAACAATTTGGGGATGGCCCCTTCCAACATGACTGCGCACCAGTGCACAAAGCAAGCTCCATAAAGACATGGATGAGCGGGTTTGGTGTGGAAGAACTTGACTGTCCTGACCTCAACCCGATAGAACACCTTTGGGATGAATTAGAGCGGAGACTGTGAGCCAGGCCTTCTCGTCCAACATCAGTGTCTGACCTCACAAATGCGCTTCTGGAAGAATGGTCAGAAATTCCCATAAACACATTCCTAAACCTTGTGGAAAGCCTTCCCAGAAGAGTTGAAGCTGTTGTAGCTGCAAAGGGTGGGCTGACATCATATTAAACCCATATAGATTAAGAATGGGACATCATTAAAGTTCATAAGGGCTTCAACTAAATGAAGACAAGTGCCAGTCCATCATTACTTTAAGACAGGAAGGTCAGTCAATCCGGGAAACTGGAAGAATGTGTCCTCAAGTGCAGTCAGTTCATTAGAATTACCAGCCTCAGAAACTACAAATGAACTCCACCTCAGATCAGAGCCCACATCAATGCAAATGTCAACATCAACTGTTTAGAGGCAGCTGTGTGAATCAGGCCTTTATGGTCGCATTGCTGCAAAGAAGCCACTACTGAGGAAGAACAACACGAAGTAGAGACATGCTTGGGCCAAGAAACACAAGGAATTGACTTTGGACCAGTGGAACTTTGCAATCTGCTGGTGCAAAACACAAACTGGGACTTATTCATCAAGTATCTTATACAGTACAGCTGCTGATCTGCGAACAGTTTCAGAACCACATGACTAGGTTTGAATGGACAGGCTATGAATGAACAGAGCTGATCCTACATCAGCAGTTTGATAAATACACTTCTTTATGTTAGGTTGTAGTTCAGCCTTCATGTCTGCGCAGTCACTGGTGTGTCCAGTCACAGAAGGATCTTTCAGTGCATACAATATGAACAGATAGCCTCACTGTCGTGCTGCGCTTATGAGAAAGTCACCACATGTGTCTTCCTTCAGCTGTAAATGGGGCTCAGATGTTCTAGGCCTAGATGTTCCCACAGTAAATATACCGTATGGCCAAATGAAAACCTGAGCCTCACCCCTTTTGAGCTTGTTGGGGGTACCATTCCTAAACCATGGGCATTAATATGGAGTTGCACTCCCATCCCACCCTTTTGTTGCTAAACCAGCCTCTACTTTTCTAGGCTTCTACAAGATGGGTCAAAAACATTCAGTCAAAACAGCAAATGTGAGGGAGGACAGGAACTCGATGTTGACAGGAACATCGCAATCGATGTTGCAGTTCATCCCAAAGGTGTTCAGTGGGGTTGAGGTCTGGGCTCTGTGCACGACACTGGAGTTCCTACACACCAAACTCATCAAACCATCTTTAGGGAGCTCACTTGGTGCACAGGGGTACAGTCATGCTAGAAAAGGTGAGGATTATTATTTACCTTCACTGGAACTAAGAGGCCCACACCCTGAAAAACAGCCCTAGACTCATTATCCCCCCTCAGCCAAACTTTACTGCTGGCACTATGCATTCCAGCACTGTGTTTCCTGGTGTCCACCAAACCCAGATTTATCCATCAGACTGCCGAATAGTGAAGCGTGATTCTTCACTCCAGAGAACAGGCTTCCACGGCTCCAGAGTCCAGTGTCATGTGCTTTACATCACTTCAGCCAACGTATGGCACTGCGTTTAGTGATCTTAGTCTTGTGTGTAGCTGTTCAGCTGTGGAAACCCATTTCATTGATACATCATACAGGGGAAAATACAATAAACAGAAGGCTAAATGTGACTTGCTATTAGCTTTGTCTGTGATTGTACCCATTTAAAAATGTTCCCCATTAAATGATTGATAAACTGAAACAAGGCTGCCCTGAGGGTTGTCTTAAGCCAGGCATACACTGTGTGATTTTAGAAATCTTTGCGTTTGCTCACAGCTCACACTGCACGATTGAATCGGCCACAGTGTACGGAGAAACCTGCGATGCATGTACTCACACTGCACGTGAAACGCAATCCATACAGTCAGCTCAGCTCTGTCCACAGACAATTTCCAATAAAGCTGTTTCATTCAAAACAACACGCTGCATGCCCAAAAACGCTGTCTGAGTCCCAAATGACTCCCCGCTCCCTAAGTAGTGCACTATGTTGGATTAGGGACTTCTGCAACCAGCAGTGCATCATATATCTAATACACAGCCATTTGGGATCCAGCCATGTGTACACAATTCCATACTGAACTAAGGTTTTGGTGTAGAAGCCAGAACTTGCAAAGTGTGCTATGTAGGAAGGATGTTTGGGATTCAGCCGCTGACAAACCAACTGTGCTACAACAGCTTCGCTAACTTCACTACACTGTACTGAAACTGAACACGAGGTGAACTACAGAGACCTACACATCACTGTAGTACAGTTTGCGTTTACGGACACTGGTACTGCTAGCCTCCATTTGTGTGCAGCTGTGTAGGAGACGTAGCTGTGACTGTTTTTATTTGGTTTTGGGTGCAACTTTGGACATCGCTTCCCCTCTCACACTGCACGGCAAACGATGAAGCTGAAATTCGTCCCCATAATGAAATTCAGTCAGCTCTTTCCAAATCGGGCTAAAACCGATCACCCGAATAATGATCACACCTGTTGTTAATTGGGTCTGTTTGCACAAATACTCCTCTCTCCCACTGACCCATTGTGAAGTATTGCCACTCTGTGCGTACTGAGCGTTTCTCCCTGTTGTTATTCTTGGGAGCTTCTCTGGTTTGACTGTCTTTTGACTTTCTGGTTTACTCTTTTGTCTTTTCCCTTTGGATACTGTTGCTGGTCTGGTTGTTTGCCTGGTTTTGACTTCTGCCTGTTTTCTTACTCTGACTCAGTCCTTGCCCCTTGCTTATGTCAGCTTTGATCTTGTTGCTGCTGTATTGTACTACCAGTCTGTTTAATAAACATCGCTTTGCTTTTAGCTCAGAGCGCATCACAATCTGGCTGTCCATCAACACACTGGCTTTAACTTTCACATGCCCTCACCCAATGAAGAACAGGCTGTTGAAACCCATTTCATTGATGCATCATACGAGGGAAAATTTGGCCAAATACAATAAACACAGGCTAAAGTCGACTTGTTATTAACTGTGTCTGTGATTGTGCCCATTTAAAAATGTTTCCCTACGTAATTATTGATAATTTAGGCTGCCCTGAGGGTTGTCCTAACTCCCACATGCCCTCACCCAATGAAGAACAAACTTATTCATACAGTACTGTACAAAAGTCAGAGATCCAGCTTAATTTATTTACTTTCCAAGCAAAACAGTCTAAGTATAAGTAGAAGCTATGCATTATCACCATCTGGAAAAAAATAACATTATCTCCTGTCACTGTTGCTCCTAGCATTAATACTTTGTTCATATTATATTTTATGGATAGTCTTTATTACCTCATATCTCTAGTAGTGCAATAATACATATGCTGCTCCTGTTAATGTCTTGTACATGCCCATTTATGTATATAGACATACACTTTATTGCCAAAAGTATTGGCTCGTCTGCCTTCACACGCATGTGAACTTGAGTGACATCCCATATGTCAATATGATGTCGGCCCACCCTTTACAGCTATAACAGCTTCAACTCTTCTGGGAAGGCTTTCCACAAGGTTTAGGAATGTGCACCACAGAGCAGGTATTATGTGGGTGGTGGATCATTCTCAGGACGCTGACGTGGTGGTGGTGGGTTAGTGTGTGTTGTAGTGGTGACACACACAAATAACACAAATAATTATACAGTATATATTCTCATTCATTTATTGAAATAACCAACATTAAATGTGTTTGTTTGCAAAAATATGTCAACCTGTGTTCAGTAACTGGTTCGAGCCCCTTTGAATAGCAATGACTTCAGTCAAACAGTCATTCCTCCTTCCAGAACAGTGTCAGCTCTGTTACATCAGTGGGCTTTCTTGCATGAACACCATAGTTTAGGTTCTTCCTCAACCCAGTTTCCATTGGATTTAGATCTGGACTCATTCCAAAATGCAACGTTTCTTCTGCTTTAACTCTTCTTCATAGACTAACTGGCGTTTTTCAGCGGTTTGTCTTTCTGCGGGACTTGCCTTCTGTTGAGGGTCCATATGTGGAGGGTTGCCCCTACTTTCTCCTGTGGAACGTCTTGATACAATCCAGAATTCGTAACTCCATTAAATGATGACAAGCTGTGCTGCTCCAATAGTAGCAAAACAGCCCTAAGCCATGATACTGCCACCACCATGTTTCAAACTCAGTGTCTGGTTTTCTACATCTGTCATTAAGCCATGAATATATATATATATTTGCCTTATCTTTCCACATGGTGGTCAGGTGGTCTTTAGGAAGCTTTAAGAGTCAGAAATGTTCTTCCTGGAGAGTGTTGGCTTTCTCTGCGCTATCACTCTCTACATTCTATTCTTGTTCAGTTTTTGCCCAATTCTGGACTCATAAACCTGACAGGAGAGGAGAGACCTGCAGATCCTTAGATGCTACCCTGGGGTTCTTTCGGATCCCCTAAAATACTATATGCCTTAGTCTTGGAGTCGTTTTCATGAAGATCATTTACGTGGAAAAGTACTAAATGCTAAAGTGCTCACAAACTTTCAGGTAACACTGTATGCCCATCTACCTGTCATAAGATGAAAGTTTTTAAGTCTGAGTTCTTAAATATCAGCTGTGAAATGTGTTTTCTTGCTTGTTTTACTCACCATTCAGAGATTGGCCAAAATGAGGGGTGAACCACAAAACCATTCTGCCTGCTACATGTGCCGTCCTCAGCATCATTGTTGGTGTTGAGTGGTTTATATGACAGATTGTAATAACTAGAGGAAAATTATGAAAATTAGTAGACACAAGTTTTTAATGCATCTCCCAGTACTACTGTTAGGTAATGAACCAATGAGCATTCCTATGACATACACTACCCCGCCTCACCTCTGTCCTAAAAAGCCACAATCTTCATCATACACTCATCATCAAAAGAACAGCTGCTCTCAGAAGGAGGTGTGGGATTGCGGTGCTGTTGGAAAGGAAGATAAAGGTTACCAGGAACAATAAATGATGATAAATTTAGACTGATATGATCAATATTTATTGAGCTACACATACAGAAGTAGTGTCTCTCAGTGTGGCATCGGGCCGCCATGTTTGTTACCACAACATGCCCAACGTCTCAGCAAGGAGTTGTAGACGTTCCTAATGGTGTCCTGTGATAATCCATCCCATGCAGCTTGAATATTCTCACACAGTTCCTGCAGATGGTGCGGTAGGGGTGGAGGTGGAGTGACACCAGGCCTTCTGGACGTGTGACAACAAACTGTTCATCTTGGTGCTGACCACAGTGCCTCCACACATGGATTCGTTGGTCGTCTCCACCAAGACAAAGGTGAGTCTCGTCACTGAAGATGACCCGCTGCCATTCTGAGTCACTCCATGACAGTGTGGCACGACACCATTGCAGTCTTTGGTGACATTGATGTGGTGTTAAGGTCAGTCGTCGTAACGGTCTGCGTGCATATTGGCCTGCGTGGTGCAGTCGTCTGTCTATGGTGCTGGCACTAACAGGATGACTGATGGAGGGCATCACTGCTCACTGAATGTCAGCAACAGTGGCTGTTGGGTCACAGTTTGGCGGGTTCGTGTAGGTCTTCCAGATCCTTTATGGTAGTATCCGCACAACAGGTATGGCGTGCAATACGTCGATAAGGCCATCCTATAAGACCATAGAGCCCTACAATGCGACTCCTCTTGAACTGTTCCAGCCAAATAGCTGGCTGAGGATCTGAAAAAGAAGGATACTGATGCCTACAGAGCAGGGAAAGCTAATTAAAAGCACTTCCAACTATGAAATGTCAGTTATGGGGAATTGAGGGAGTCAAGATGCAGTTTAAGACTGTGCTCTGTGGGAGTCATATGTCAACAATGGCCAGAAATGCTGCCATTCTTCTTTGAGCTCACGCTCATCTGATACGGACTGATGAACAATGAAAACATGTACTGTGATCTGATGGAAATAATAAATGTTGAGTACAAACAAGTAAAAGGCCACCCAGATTTTTACGTATTCATAAACCACTGTATGTCTTACTAATAGTAAGTTAGTAATAGTAAGTATAGTAGTGAGCATTAGTGGATAACCAGCACATCTGTGAAAGCAGCAATAATGCTGAAAGATTAGTAGACATTTTGGAGAACATGCTGCCTTGTAGATGGCAGCGTTTTCAGAGAGACTTCTATTGCAAACATGTGTAAAAGTGTAAAAGTGGTAAACCTGCTCCTGTCCCAATTCTTTTGGAACATATTGTAGGCATCATATTTAGAATGTGCATATCGTCACCGTCCACAGAAAAACAAGTATCTCCAAAATGACAACTTTACAGGAGAGGCCAAAAACCTTAACTTAACTTTAATGTAATTAAATGGAACCAGACTTTTTACCAAGCAGTTTTGGGTCATTTCTTTTGGTCCATTCATCATGAAATTTACACACAGTGTAAACAGCAACTGCTGTGATCAAATGATGCATAAAAGTAAAACTCAATCAGTGATGATATATATCTATATATACTAAAAGCAATAAAGTTTATGAGGTAAACCCCCCCCAAAATATTGTGTTTTATATTGTTTTCCCTAAATACTGTTTCCTGTGTTTAGTGGGATTCCATACACTTTTCCAAACTTGGGGAAATGTTTTTGGGTTTTTGGGAATTGGGTTTGTAGGAAGAAACTCCTCCTGGTGAATTTTGCATCGGTTTGTCATACAAACAGGACAATTTATATGCCATATTGTTTCTAGTCCTAATCAGAAAATAACACAATAAAATTATTTGCTTTTAAAATGAATTTGAAGACTCCATTATTTAAATAAATGACTAATATTAATAATCCCATTTTAATTTTAATAAACTATGAAAAAGGAAAACAGTTTGTGGCAAGTTGAGGGAAGTTTAATGTGACTTGTTTTTTTATGTTGTGCCATCTTGAACTGGCCACGTGTTGGTGACTCTTTAAAGTTATACTTTTCATTTAGTTCTCGTCTCATTTCGCTCATGATAACTACGCAGTCAAAATATATAGTTCTGGTTTTATCGACTAAAACTAGACTAAAACTAAACCATAATAAACTGACTAAAATGTGACTAAAACTTATATACCTTGTAGTCAAAAGACTAAAACTAAATCAGCTTAATCAAAGTTAACACGCCTTTAATGGACTTTTCATAAGCCTACATTCACTTTCAATAGGATTCAGGTCAGTAGACTGGCTGGACCATGCACGCACCTTAAGCTTTTTCAGAAACCAGTTCATTGATTATTGCTCTCTGTGTAACTGGAGTTTCCGCTGCTCTCGGGTCGTTCTGCAACTCTGTGTTAAGCTGTAAATGGACAGTACTCACAAGTACTTGTCATTGATCAATAGGACCTTTGTAAACACACATTTGTCTCACACATATTGACAAGCTTTCCTTGACATGCTAATCACCAGCTGTTTAAGAGCGTTAGCAACTTTTTCAACCATTGTCTTGATCTCTGACAAAGACTTTTTCTCAAGAACTCATTTAAGAAAGAACTTAGTAACACGTTGTGAATGCGGCCCTATGTCTGTATATGTCAGTGCAAAGCTACTTTATATATTTAATGAACTCATAAATGGAAAAAAAGGTAATACGGTCCTCTGACTCATCCAGGTGGTCTTTAGGAAACTTCAAGAATCAGAAATGTTCTTCCTGGAGAGTGTTGGCTTTCTCTACAGTATCACCCTATACATTCTCTCCTTGTTCAGTGTTTGCCCAATTCTGGACTCATAAACCTGACATTAACCAGAGCAGGAGAGACCTGCAGATCCTAAGAGGCTACCCTGGGGTTCTTTCTGATCCCCTGGAGTAATTTTCATGAAGATCTGATCATATTTTAGGTCACATTTATGTGGAAATGTACGAAATGATACAGTGCTCACAAACCTTCAGGTAACACTGTATGCCCATCTACCCGTCATAAGATAAAAGTCTCAAAGTTCTCAAATATCAGCTGTGAAATGTGTTTTCTTGCATGTTTTACTTAAAATGAGGGGTGAACCACAAAACCATTTTGCCTGCTACATGTGCCATCCTCAGCATCACTGTCGGTGTTGAGTGGTTTACATAATAGATTGTTTTAAAGGATCTCCTAGTACTACTGGGAGCATACCTGTGACACACACTACCAAAACTCTCCATTGCCCTAAAAGTCACAATTTTCAACTCTTTGGACGACTTTGCACTTTACCTCCACCACATTTCAAAGTCTAATATCTGACTGTTTACTCCACCACATTATGTGGAATCTGTAGTTCTTTTGGGCTTACGTGCGCACAAAAACATAACATGTCCAAACGAAACAAGCTTATTCATGGAGTCTTAGCATCTATGGCAATGTCCATTTCAGGCCTGGACTACATCAAGAACCACCTGGATGAAGGCAGGTAAAGCAGGATGGGGGGGTGTAATGCAAACACTGACTGACAATCACACATCAAAGCATCAGTGAACAGGTAAAACAGATTGTTCCTGACTTTGTGGGTAAATAGACCACAATATAGACATATGTACACATGCACTCGTGACTGGCGAGTGTCTTTTTCTGAATGTATATAAACACTGTTTCCTTTTATAGTAAATGTGTTTTGGCTGGTTTATGTTTATGAACATAGACCTACAGATGCAGTACAGCAAAGGAGAAACTCATTTGTGAACCTCTTTAAATCAAGTTCTTATTAAACTTAAACTTGTAACTAAGTTGCAAATAAATCTTAAACCGAAACTTGAATTGCTTGTTTGCAAAAAGTTATTTTATAGTTCTAGCTAATGGAACCTGTTCTCCTTCAGTGTTCTGTGCTGATGATGATTGTAATAGACGTCAGTGTCAGACTAATTACTGATCTTCTATTAAAGACTGGTGGACTGAGAGACACTAGAGTCTCTTCACCTACACTGAGCTGATTAAGAGTCTTGTTCCAGAAATGATAATAGGACATTAGAGCCATAATAAATCATGCTCCTGTTACTCTCCATACTTAAGTACATTTGAAGGTAAATACTTTAGTACTGTTACTCCAGTGGAGGTCTAAAGGGAGGAACTTCTACTGACACTGGAGGACGATTGTACCTTGGGGATCTCTACTGTAACTCAACCGCATGCTGTGTGTACTTCGTCCACCGCTGGTCTCTGAAAATACAATGTATGTGTTCACAGGTATTTCAGCTGAGTGTTGACTGTGCTCTCAGGATTCCCTGACTTTATTGTTGTTGTTTATTAGCACTTGTGACCACAAGGTGGCGCCCAACACCGACGGAAAAACCCAAACTCTCAAACTATTTCCAGCTTTTAGAAAGTTATTTTCTGGACTTCTCAGAGTCTTTGGTGTCACGCTGTTTGGATCTCATCATTGTTTTTATTACATCATTGAATTATTATTGTTTTTGCACATCAGTTTGATCTCAATAGACAGCACGTTCATGACGTCATGAATTGGTTTGTATAATTGCGTGTATAGAACGAGCACAATCATATTAAAGAGGTAGTGACGACCAACCTTTCAATATTAAGTCTAAAAAAATGTCTGTGATAATAATTATATCCGGCTATTTAATAAACAGTTGGTCAGGTGGTGAAACTCGTGGTGTTGTGGTCAGTTCGTTGACCGGTTAGTGAAAGTAATAATGGAACATTAAACTGTTATTTTACCTGAGGCTTCAGTGAAGCTGTGATGGTAAAATACAGCATTAATAATAATACAATCACTTACAGTAAATCATATCCGCTTCTCCGCTATATTAAACCCGTTAGGCTCCTAGTGTGGAGGCTTCCGCAGGTTACGTAGGCTGCGTCAGGTTACGTACTCGCGCTGCGCCCAATGTTAAAGGACCCTTCACCCAGAAAACTGAATCTTCACTTTGGGTTTTTCAGTTCTGCAGATCAGAGGTCGTATTATTATATTTAATAAATTTAATACAACAGACTAGTGCAAACAGCCTGTTTAATTATAAGACATACATGGAATTACATTATTATTTTATACCGGGTACAAATTAATATACTGAAGCCATGAGTTATTATATGGAGGGCACAAATTAATATACTGAAGCCATTAGTTATTATACTGAGGGCACAATTTAATATACTGAAGCCATGAGTTATTATATGGAGCGCACAAATTAATATACTCAAGCCATGAGTTATCATACTGAGGGCACAAATTAATATACTCAAGCCATGAGTTATTATATGGAGGCCACAAATTAATATACTCAAGCCATGAGTTATCATACTGAGGGCACAAATTAATATACTGAAGCCATGAGTTATTATATGGAGGCCACAAATTAATATACCGAAGCCATGACTTATTATATGGAGGGCACAAATTAATATACTGAAGCCATGAATTATTATACTGAGGCCACAAATTAATATACTGAAGCCATGAGTTATTATACTGAGGGCACAAATTAATATTCTGAGGCAATGAGGTCTTTGTATTGTATTAAGGGCATGGATTAATATATTCAGACCACAAATTAACACATCAAAGCTGCAAGTTATTATACTGAAGTCACAAATTACTATATTGAGTCCACACATTAATTAACTGAGGGCACAGTTTATTACTGTACATTGAGGCCATTAATTAATACATGATGGCAAAAATTTTAAAAGGCCAGAAATGATTAAATTGAGGCCACAAATTAAGACATCAAAGCCACAAATTACTACATTGTGGCCATAAATTATTATATTTAGTTGTTATATATTAAACTTAATTGTGAGACCACAATTCAATATACTGAGGCCACAAAATCATACACTGAGGCCATCAGTTACTATATTGAGGACATGGATCAGTATATTAAGGACATACGTTAATACACTGAGGCCATGCCTTATCATAATGAAGCAACAAATTAATACATTAATGCCACTAATTAATACATTGAGGCGGCCACGAATGAATAAATTAAGGCCATGCGTTATTACACTGTGGCCACAAATTAATACCTTGAGGTCATGAGTTTTTATATTTAAGTCACTCATTAATATACTGAGGACACAAATTAGCATATTGAGGCCACAAATTATCACATGAGGCCATGAGTTATTAAAATGGAGACATAAATTACTGTATTCGGGCCATAAACTGGTACACTGAGGCCACAAATTCATGAATTTAGGCCGTGAGTTATTACATCCAGGACACAAATTAATATACTGAGACCAAAAAATCAATACACTGAGCACACAAATTAATATATCTAAGCCACAAATAAATACACAGAGGCCATGAATAATTACATCTAGGCCACACGTTCATATACCGAGGACACCAATTAGTATATTGAGGCCACAAATTAATATTTTGACCTCAAGTTGTTATATTGACTGCACGAATTAATTCACTGGGTCTTATTAATACTATATTGAATGTGACGGAATAAAACTGGACTGGAAAAGATGATTATTTCAGGCTATTACATATGATGAAGTAGTTGCATAACCTGGCCACCCCACATTCAAAGGCGTAAATGAAGCAACCGAGCGTTTAATAGCACAGGACTGGTTAACACAGCTACGGTGACTACGCAGCCAACGTATTCTGCGTAGCTTACGTAGCCGTGCTGATTTGCTCTGACTTGTCAAATCCGAATCGCCTGTGCTCCGTTACTTCTCCACACGAAGCGACTTTCCTCCAAAGGAAGACGACTTTTCTTTCGCGAAACCGGAACAAACCGAGCTTAAACAGTCGGGAAAAGTTCACGTAACGTCATTATTTACCCGTCGTTTCATAATCTCCTAGTTTAAGCGGCGGAGAAGCGGATTCGTAGTTTGATAAAAACAATAATTTAGCCGAGCGGCTAACGCTAGCGAGCTAGCTAACTCCTCAGAAGAAAATAACGCCGAGAAAAAAGTTTTTAGCCGACGGAAAACCTAACTGTGGTCGGTTTAATGCGAAGACCTTCTTGCGGACGTTACTTACCTGTAAACTAGATATTTTATTTTCTTTCTTTTCCTCACTTTTTATGTAGAACTCTAACTAAAATGCTGGTAATAAACAGGAAGGCGTTTAGAGAATAGCTAGCCAGCTCAAAATGCGACTAGCTCACAAGCAGGTAACATTAGTTTAGGCTAAGCAACCAAATATATATGTAAATATATAGATATATATTATATCTCTTATTTTTTGTGTTTATTGTTTTGGCTAGCTAGCTAGGTCTGGGGTCAGGTATTTAAACATGCGGGATTCAAATGTGAATTTTAATTTCCTTCATAGGACGTGCACTCTGGTTGTGCTCCTGTGCTTTCTCCACATCTCTGTTACTGTGTTTTACTATGTGAGGTCGTTGGACTTTAAGCAAACGTTCGTACAAAACCAGCAAATCCAGCAGGACCAAAGAAAGCTGACAGCCTACGGACATGGCAGCGAAGAAGAGGCAAAGCCCACCACCTTTCCTCTTCCAGTTCTCAGAAACCCCAACGTTACTGACAGACCCCAAGAGCTTGAGAAGTGCCCGGACCCGTCGCCTTTGCTCGGTGAGAACCTCCACACGCTGACTTGGTGCTTGTGTTCTTGTGGTGTTAGACCTTTTTTTTCCTCCCATTTTTCCATTCATTCCAGAAAAGAAGTTAGNTCACAAAGCAGCTTTACAGAGAATCTGGGTCCAAGCCCCTAGTGAGCAAGCCAAAGGTGACAGTGGCAAGAAGAAAGTCCATCAGAGCAAGAAGAACCACCCTCGAGAGGAACCAAGACTCAATAGGGAAACCCATCGTCTTCAGGTCTCATAAGAGCTGTTAGTAACTGTTAGACGGAAGACCACGATGATAGTAGTAGTATCAGTAGTAGTATCAGTAGTTTACTGTCTCCAGTATACAACCAACCAGTGTGGTTACCACAGGACAGGGCACAACCAGCATCAGGCAGTGAGCCAGTCGGGCCATCTGAAGACCTGCCTCGTTTTCCTCATCTCTCCAGTCACTGCTTAGCAGTCGCTAGCCTCTTTTTCAGTGTGTACGTTTACGCTGTGTTTTGGTGGAGATATTCGCCTGTGTGAATTTTAAAATGGGCCCTGTGCAGAGGACAAGAATGTGTTTTCTACCCGTCGTCAAAGCCACAAAAAAACTTTGGATTGGTCTGTGAACCTGTTTGGTTTCTGAACTCACCTGTCGCCCTCTGTTTTTGAGGCTTTTGATTTTCATTGCGCTTATAATTTTAAATGCCTAAATAATTAAGGAGGGTGTCTACACACTGGAGCCTGAAATATCAGTGTTGAGCGGATTGTTGGACTGTTTTATACATGTCATGCTTTTAAACAGAGAGAAGCAAACCCACCTCAAGACTGGATGAGAAAGCAGCAGGATTTGGTGAAACGTCTTTTTTGGGAGAACAACATTTTGCTGTTATTAATGTATGGAATGCCTGAATCCAGGGCTGTTAAAATATTCAGGCAGTTACGTCAGTCATCCTGGCTGTGTTGCATTTTGGGATGCAGTATGTCAGGACAGTAGCCATGCCCACACCCTGGAACATTTTGATGGCATCATCTGGGTATCTTTGGGGTACTAGAGATGTTTGTTGGTCACATACTGCATAGTACGTACTACTCGAGCAGTATGTAGTAGGCTATTTTGAACATAGCCAGTGTCTAAAGACGTGAGTTCGGTGATCTTTTTGGTTTCATGTCCACTAGCTCAATTCTTTCCTTAGGATAACATCTTTTCCAGGCTAAGCAATATGCTTTGCTGTCCGTCTACAGAGATAAGTGTCACCTTTTAAGGCAACTTTACAGCATCCTCTATTTGTTACACCAAAATTGACCTATAAACAAATTGTGGGTTATTTGAGTAAATGTCAACTACAATTAAAATAGCAGCTTTTGCCATTAGAAAATTGCGACCTTAAAATTCTAACTTTGGTATAAAACGTTCTATCTTTATGTGCTGTGTGCAAATAAGTTAATAATATTAATAATAGCATTAATCATTTTTATTTACAAAGCACTTTTCATACTGTTGGCAGCTCAAAATTACCGACAGTTGTTATCAGAAATAGCAGAAATTAAAACTTTTAATAATAAATAAAGACCACAGACAGATCCAGTTTATGCAAGTGATGATGATGTAGAGGTTGGCTGACTCAGTTTGGGAGCATAGTCACTATTAGACAGTCTTCTATTAGACTGTTATTGAATTGTACAGTGAAGCACTGCGTGGATATGGTAACTAATTAACTCTAAGCAAATCTGCACTGGTTAACATGTGTGAAAACAACCTTGTAGGGTGTTTATGCAATGCCTGCATACTTTTTCACAGTCCATGAACATGAATGGCTGCCATATGTAACATGAATAGTGCCATATGTACAGTTATTATGGTAAATTAAAGTTGATTGTAAATAAAACATGGAAGTTTTGGTTTCTATCGCCAACACTGTAAAAATTGGTTGGTAAGTGGTTGGCAACCACCAATGGCTTTGTTTATGTATTAAAGAACTTATGTGGGAAAATCTGTGGAATTCGCCTTTGCCATTAAAATATCACAGACTGACGTTAATACAACGTTTGGATTACAATTCCAAACACATTATAAACTGTATTGAGAGGTGCATGTTTTGGTTTAGTGTTTCAGTAACTCAGTGACGTTCAGTAAAGATTGAAATGACAGGTGTGCAGCAGGCATGACTAGCATTTTGACTAGGGATGCACCATGTTCGGAAACTGAAATTGTTTGGGCAAAATTATTCGGTGTGTGTGTGTGCGCGCGTGCACGCCCATTCTATCTCTCTATCATGCGTGCTTGCTTTTTCTCTCGCTATTTTTCCTCTCTTGCGCTTTTCCTCTCTGTCATATTGTGTTGGTGTGTCTCCTGGGATGTTGTCGGCACGTCTCCTGGGATGTTGTCGGCACGTCTGCTGGGATGTTACCGGCACATCTGCTGGGATGTTGTCGGCACGTCTGCTGATGTTACGATGTTCAGTGTTCAGTAAGAGTGTTTAATCTGCAGTTTAGTAATAGTTTCTTCTTTGGAAACTAACACAAAATACATCCCAGACAGCAAAGCTGTTGTGGCCCAAATCTGGCCCACATTCCCCATTTTCATCTGGCTCACTTGCCTGATGGATTGACGGCACTTGGGTGGACCGCTCCCGATAGCAAGATGTGGGCAACATACGTGCCAGATTAGGGCCACACCTCAGCCTAAAGTAGGCAACTCTGCTGTATCTGTGCCAGAAGTGGACTGTGATCTGTTTTGGGACAGATGGGCCAAATGCATGTTGTAAATGTGTGGGTCACCTTGGCATTGGCAGTGCCGATGGTGGGCCAGCAGTGCCATATTTTTGCCATGCGCTTGGTATCTGGAATTTAGCCTATATAATTTATGCAGTGGTGGAAAAAGAGTGGCATTCATTTTGGTGCATCCCTAATTCTGACCCATAAATGTGCTTTATAAATTCTACCTCATAATTAAACAACCCTGTAAAACATTATGATGCTGTTAGGATATTAAAGTGCTCAAAGTTGCAGAAACATCAACGTAACTTGGTTCATCTAAAACATGCCATGTCAGCAGAATAGCAGTTTCAGAACAGTGTTGGTAACATGCTGCTTCACTTTTGTGAATGTTGTAATCAAGCAAGGTCCAGTGCAGGCTATCCCTAGTGTGAAATTATACCTCTGTGTATTGAATGATGGTAACAGAAACAAAATGATAGGGCCAAATGCACATAGCATGGCCAAAAGGTGGAATGTGTTTGGACTCCTGAAATCTAGTTTGGGACGTTTTTTCATTGTTTCCAAAGACAATCAGGGGAAAGATTTTCAGGCTTAGCCAACAAGTGTTTGTTGCGTTGCACAAATGGAATGACCTGAGGTTGTTGCTGTTGTTTCTTGTCTCCACTGGAACAGTGGGTCCGCTCCGGATCGAGTTTTCCACTCCGGTCAGCCTGGAGCAGGTGAGGAATGAGAACCCAGCGCTGCAGGAGGGAGGTCGCTACAAGCCCAAAAACTGCATCGCTCTGCAGAAGGTAGCCATCATCATCCCCTTCCGCAATAGAGATGAGCACCTCAAGTTCTGGCTGTACTACCTGCATCCCATCCTGCAACGGCAGCAGCTTGACTATGGGGTCTACATCATCAACCAGGTCAGTCTTCCAGTTTGTTTATAGCTGTGTATCAGTGGCAGAATCAGGCCAACACAGCCGGCCTTCAACCTGAATTGAGTTTATATGTTCGTGACTGACAGTCAATATGGCAGTATGTTACCCTTGCTGTTATAAATGAAGTCACTTTTTACGGTGGTCTGATTGTTTTATGAATATCATCAGCATTTCTGGATCTCAGCATGTACCAGGAAATAGATGGATTTAGGCCTGTTGGAGTGTTTCATTCCAGCATGCTGTATAACAGTATAATAAGCTTCTGAAGAAAATACTGTCTGTTTTCCACTAAAGTCAATCTCTATTTCTTTCATCAATATGATATTATGAAAAATAGCATTTCTATTTTTTTGTCTGTCTAAAGTTCACTTCAGCTTATAAACAGGTTATAAAAAGAGGAATTCCCTTGAAAGTTGAAATTAAATCCATTCAGTGAAACCCTTAATGTAGTAACAAGTAGTTGTTTGGTCTCTAAAAACAGAAGAATGCATATTAAAAATTGTGCTCCTTGTATTTCAGTGACTTGTTAAATGTGGCCTTTTCTGTGTTCTGCTTGCTTGTGCATTTTGCCTGTTCACACTTTGCAAACCTCTTCACAAAACGCTTTTGTTTGTGATTAGTGATGGCACAGTACCATGTTAAGTTATGGCCGATAGTGATATTTATTGCTGAAATGACTAAACATACAATTAGGTTGTCTTTAAGGGGCCTTTTAAGCTCAATTTTCAATATTTATTTTCATTTTTGGGTCTACTAGACTGCTTCAGTTTTCCCAAAACTGACACACAAACATCTGTATCCACTCTTGTCTGAAATGCTCTGTAAGAGCTCCTGAGTCTTTAACCCTCGCTTTCCTATGACCCCTGTGAGATCACTCGCTCTGTTCTGACCAGAGCGGCATCCTGCTACAAATTCCGCCCCCACACCGCTGTGGTTGTTCTCAAAACGTGGTGAGGTTCTGCCGTATCACTTTGAGCCAGAGTCCGATCCTGAAAGTCAGGTAGAACAGGTTGGTAGTTCCACCTTCGCAAGCTAGACTGGATGTTTAAGAGTCATGGGTGTTTACTTTTTATTTTCCTGTATGTTGTGTGAGGGAAGCCAGGCTTGCAAGTTGGTGGGCATTAAGGGTTGTGTTATGAGATGATGCCACCTTGTAACAGAGAAAAGGGCTAGAATTCCAGTGAAGCGAGTGGTTTCTTTAGGAGTTTCTTCCTCTGACGAGTACTTTGTGTTTTAGAACTTTGCAGACTTAAAATATGAAAGCATTATTTATAGTGATGCCCATATATCAGAGGTCGATATATGGATTTTTGTCAGTTATCGTCTTCGGTCCGATATTGGAATTTTAGCCAATATTACAACCGATAACTTTTTTAAAAAATTTTTTTTATTACTATTATCATTTTGCACTGACTATGACCATGTACACTCTGGGCCCTGCGCTACGGAGAGAACATTTCTGCTATAAGTATTTCACAGTGTAAACAGAGAACAACAGAAAGCACAGTTAGCATTAGCATGAAAACGGGAGCTGCAGCAACAGTTGTGTCTATTAAACAGACACTGGAAAGTGGCAGGAAATTTCCTAAAGTGAGTCCGAAAGCTAATGCAGTCACAGAATCATGCAGTTTATGGCTCTTGATGACCAACCCGTTTCTGTTATGGAGGACCAAGGATTCCACCGACTGACTGAGGATCCGGTACCCACTCTCCCAGATTGCCGCTGTTTTTCTAATGCTGCCCTGTCAGCTCTGTATGATGTTGTCACCTCACACATGCACAATTAAAGCTAATGGCTAATGGCTAACTTTAATACTGACATATGAACTTCGGATGTCAGTGTAATGAATATGCTAATAGCCTTAATTAAGGCTTACGCTTAATTGCTCAGTGGCTCGATTTCCTAATAAACAAGGACAATGTTACATGTGCAGGAGTTCTCTGCTTCACATACGGCGGCAGCAGTCTCCGCTGCTAATGAAGCATTTACTCGTCGAGTACATGTCCATCGGGAGAAAGCTAGTCAGGTCATCTTAAGCGTTCCCATTTTACTAGCTCCCGTCTCAAATAAGCACAGATAGGAGGTGCCACATCACGTTGTATATGACAAGTGTGTTGGAACAGAAGCGAGTGCTAGTTGCGTATGCCCAAGATACCAGTAAGGCTTTTAAACAGAATCTGACACTGCTGACTGTAAAGTTATACATACAGCTACATTCTGTCTTGGAGCTTCTTAAGCACTTAATTGTTTTTGTTGGTGTCTGTACCTAAAATGGGCTTAAGGTCCTTTAAATGTCCTTACCCTTTAAAGGAAGGTTAAAAATAAAATGCTATTTTAAACTTATGTTTACAATATTCTGCGTGTGTCATTGACCTGTTTTATTGCTAAAATGAATTACTGATCCAGTTTTTAACAGCAGCCCATATATGGATAATAATGTGAACTTTTTTTTTTTTAAATGCCAAAAGGTTAAATTACCAGTTTTTAATATCGGTATCGGCCACAACAAAGTGCTAATAATCGGTTATCGTATCGGCCAAAGAAATTCAATATCGGTGCATCACTAACAATATATCCTTTTAAAGCATTTCACTTCAAAAGAGCAACTAGGAATAGCCTACTCTCTGTCATTGGTCCGATATTGGAATTTTAGCCAATATTACAACCGATAACCTTTTTTTTTTAAATTAGTATTATCATATTGCACTGACTATGACCATGTACACTCTGGGCTCTGCGCTGCGGAGAGAATGTTTGTGCTGTAAGTGTTTCACAGTGTAAACGGAGAACAACAGAAACCACAGTAGGTGTCTGTACCTAAAATAGGCTCTTTAAAGGTCCTTACCGTTTATAGGAAGGTTAGAAAATAAAATGCTATTTTGAACTTATGTTATATTCTGCGTGTGTCATTGACCTGTTTTATTGCTAAAATGAATTACTGATCCAGTTTTCACCAGCAGTCCATATATGAATAATAATGTGAACTATTTTTAATGCAAAAAGGCTAAATTACCAGTTTTTAATATCGGTATCGGCCACAACAAAGTGCTTTTAAAGCATTTCACTTCAAAAGAGCATCTAGGAATAGCCTACTCTCTGCGTCCGCAAATGAATGAATATACAGCTAACATCAACACATCACACAATGTGAGTGAATGCTATTTCAGAACATTGTTGTTACAAGATTGGATCAGATTCTTTGTTTTTATTCCTCAGGACAGGACGGACAGCGGTAGATAAAATAAGTGTTGGTTTTTAACGTAATTCTGTTTTAAACAAACCAGTTTGTTTGGACAAGAAACAAGCTACTGCAATGAGGAACATGATGATGTGGTGATTGTGGTGATCCACCTCCTGCTGAGCTGGTCTGTCACTGCTACTGTTCTGATGGCTAAAGTTTGTTAATGTCACTCTGACCACAGTACCTATAATTGTATGCAGAAGTTTAGGCAACCATGGTAAAAAAATATATTTTAACACTGCATCTACAGATAACACATTTTAATACTTAGTTACTGGGAATTTGCTGAATTTAACATATTATTTGTCAACATAAAATGTTGTACATGTATATTTTGTATTTATTTTTTTACCCAAGATGTTAAATCCACCAAATAAAAGTAAGGGCGTACTAACAACGTCACGTTTAAGCTGTTTTCCTTAGAGGAATCTGATGTATTTCCAACCAACAAAACACATAATTTGACCGGAGGGGGTTACAGACCTGCATCTGATAACATTGAGGCAGGACAGGTCAGTAGGGAGACCCGCCATGGTATTCACAATAGCAATGGTCTTATGTGCTCTTTGGCACTGAAGCATTCGTATGAGTTGTAAATGCAGTGCATACACACTCAACATGTTTCTGTTATTGTGGCCACTGATTCTTAAAAATGTGGCTAGTTAACTTTTTTGCCTACCTTTGCCTTCTGATGTCCAGTCTGGCATTATTACCTGATGTCTGCCTTATGCTGATACTCAGTGACACTGATATGTCATCTCTAATTGTTATCCATATCTTGTATAGTGAAAATACCCCTTAAGTTTTCCCTTGTTATCTTTTTCGTTACTAAGGAAGGGCAAAAAGGCGTACATGTTATCACCATGGTGATAAATTACGCTGCAGTACGCTTCTCTGAGCATATTGTGGATAGTGTTAGTATTTATAATAGTGCATGTTTAATTACAAAGAGGGATTAATTAGTCCTCTGTAGTTGGATTTAAGGTGGCACAGAATGTTAATGTGTTTTTGATTATGTTTTCAGACACTTCTATTTCTGCGTTCTCTTCCTGTGAATCAGTAGAAAAGCTAAACGTTGTGATGCATGTATGTATTGCGAAAAGGCCGACGTGTCTTCTCAGGTTTTCACTTTTTGTCTCACGTGATGCTGACTAACACGCATGTAATTCCAAAGTCAGCGGGACAGTTTTATTGCTTCAGAGACTAATGTTTTACTTGGTTCCTCGGGTAAAAGCATTGTGTATTCGATTATATATCCGGTGCCTTCCTTCTTACTGAAGGAAGTAATTTCACTGTTAGGTACTGCTGGTGTAAATGGGTGTGAAACTTGATACTGAAAACTAGTTTTTCCTGTAAGGCTTTGTTTCCTTACAGTATTCTCAGGATTGTACAGGCTTACATCATTTTGGAAATGTTCTTCCTCTTAATGAATGAGCAATAGCTGCATTGTAAGTTTCTATATTGTAAGCAGGTAGATGTAATGTTGTACTCTCATATTTTACCCTTCTCTGATACTGGCCTTCTCTTACAGATGGCAAAGTATCCTTGTAATATGATTTGAACACCCATGCTGTAAAAATCGAACTTATATTTGTCGACCTGTGCAGCCGTAATGCGACCTAAACAAAGAATTTGAGGGGAAAAGAATGTTAATTTTGGTTTGTACAGTGACACTGAGCAGTGATTTCCAGCCATACAAGACCAAACATCTATCTTTATGAATGGGGACAGACTAAAATACTCGAGACTGCTGGTTAGATTACTGTTTCAAAAACATATTTGAAGTTACTGATGAAATCTTGGGAAAAAAACCTTATTAATAGCTCACTAACACAAAAAAATAGCTCCGCAGTAAGAGGGGGGGCTTTCCCCATTAGCGCCACGGTATCATTGACCCTTCCCTGATCTGGCTATAACCAGCAAGTTGCTTCACTACAGTAAAAGGGCAGCATATTGAGCGTTAAGAAGCTTTCCCATTCATGTTTGACCAGTGACCTCTTCATTTACAGTGCAGTCTGCCTTATTACTGTAAACACATTAAAATACCTAGTTAAGAAAAATCAGTTATCTTCTAAATTTGCTAAAGTATTTTATCCTTGGGGTCAGATGACACCAGCAATGTAAACCCCTGGGACAAAATTCTGTTAAGTTTTTTTGAAGATTAAAAAAATTGTGTCTTATAGTGACTTTGTTATCATCTAAAGCAATGAAAACAAATGTACATAAAATTGTAATATGTCTTTTTGTTTTATACAGATTAAACAGATTTGGGGCAAACTGACCCCAAAGAACAACAGTGAGTGCACAATGTGTGCAGGACATGGACAGCATTTGTAATCATCATGTCAGTGTTTACCCAAAGGATATATGATATATAATATATGTAATATGAAGCACTATAATATGAAGCACTAGGGGTTATTAGTGATTTATTTGGAGATGTTCAACTTTGAATGGGGTGAAATTAACCGCTAGGATAATAGGAGGGTTAAATTATTTTTGCTTGACCTACAATTTTGAAGTTAATTTAGACATCAAGTAGGAAGCTAACAAACTATGTCTGCAACCAAGAGGAACCATGTTTCTACATTTCTATGGATGTGGGACATATCTGGCAAAGATATGGCACTGCTGGCCCGCTGGCCCACTGTCGGCACTGGCAATCTGCTGTGAGCCAACACACATTTACAACATGCATTTGGCCCACCTGTCCCAAACCAGATCTGGTCCACTTCTGGCACAGATACGGCTGAGTTGCCTACTTTTGCCTGAGGTGTGGCCCTAATGTGGCGAAAGGTTGGCTGCATTCACAGAGAGCTCCTCACTCCACGCTGGTTACGGTGTTACTGTGTTGTTGTAAATTTGGGGTTTGTGTCTCTTTACAGAGGAAGCTGTTCGTTCACTGTTCATTATAAATGATTCAGTCTTTTCACTGACTGTCACTTTCGGCCGAATGATTTCGGTTGCTGAACATTCCGGTGCATCTCAACTGGGCCCTCACCTAATAATGAGGTTCTTCTGTTATTCCCTTTTCCACTGAAATGCTTTTCATCCAAGTGGTCTGGAATGCAAACACTTTCAGGCAAGCTGGTACATGAAACTGCAAACAGCATCATTTATTTTTTTTATTTATTTATTTATTTTTTAACAGGGAACTATTAACATTAGAACTTCGCCCACCAGATCCATTTGCATTTGTTGATGAGCAGGATTCATGAGAAATGCTGCATAATCTTTTTTTTTTTTTTTCTCCTCAAAATCTGTGGCCTGTAAAGATGTTACGGAGGGAAAAGCATGCAGTTCGGGTGCACCCTACTCTTACTGGCAGTGTCTGCCAAGTGCTGTAAAAGAAATGAGAAATAGAACCACATAACTACGAAATATGCAGTAAGATTATGTTAACCTATGAAATTATGAGTGGTGCTTAAACAGAATGTCTTTAATTACCATTTTTAATGAACGTATTTTCGATTGCTGAGACCACAGTCAAGTGATTAGGCGTGTAAGTCATACAAATAAATATGCAGTGTTTAACACAAATATTCAATGTTAAAAATTGGGGATGGACCTTTTTTTTTTTTTTTGGTCGAAACCAAACAAAATGAAAAAAATGGACAGCGTTTCGTTAACTTTTATAACTTTTTCACCAATTAAATAAGCTAAATCCCAGATAGCAAGCGGATGTGGGCCACATCTG
>CM067477.1:30402919-30426775 GCA_034552555.1 Semaprochilodus insignis
TATATATAGCTCATCTTTTGTTTGTCTTTTTTTTGTGCTACTTGTGTGTTAGTGGGGCAGTTTGTGTTCTTTTAAAGGCGAGTCTGGTCATGATTAGGATTATGCAGAGTGGAAAAAGGAGGCAGGGGACAGGACTGTTGTGGTGTTGGCGTGACGTTGGCTACAAAGTAACTCAGGTGTTGGTGTAATTATAAACCAGCCCAGCTCCCTTCCCCCTCACACAGACACTCCTTTTTTCGGTGCGTAGCTTGGTGCTAGAAGTGGTGTGTATGTCTGTCTATGTAAATAAGTAACTAAATAGTGTCTAATTTGCAAAGCGGCCATCTCCCACATTGTTTTTCCATTTTCTTTTTCCCCCTTAATGATTTTTAACATGATAATTTCCAGACCTTTGTTTTTTAAATCCTTGAGTATGCATTATGTAAGATGTTTTGGTTAAAATTGAAAGGAGTAGCGTTATTGAGTCCGGAGAACTTAGAAACTAAAATCGTTTCTCTGTGTGCTGCCTGTAAAATCTAAAATACTATCACTACTACTACTAGTATAATAATAGTAATAATAATAATAATATTAATAATAATAATAACAACAAAGTTAGAGGTGTCGGGTCGAATTTTACAGGAGTTTTTCAGCCCATGTCATACGTTTTTACGTAGTATAGCCACATGCACAGGTTTAAATAGAATGTCTGGCTCAATGTTTCACGTCTTGATTGAAGAATAAATGAAAGCTGAAATGAAAATGGATGAGATTTCTTGCTGTATTACATTTATGGCATTTAGCAGACGCTCTTATCCGAGCGTCTTAAAACTGTGCTTAGTGTTCAGTCAGAGAATGTTTCCTAGCTAGTACAGGAAGGTTAGAGTCCAAAACTCGCCATGAGCTCAGACGCTGCCCGAACAAGGACCAGTGCTGATACCTAGAGAGAAGAATACAGAGTTAAATACAGCAGAAGTGCTCAACCTAGCACTACCAGTCAGAGCTCATACCTAGAGAGAAGAAAGGTTATGTTCAGTGTAAGTGCCAAAACAAAGCTTTTTAGTGTATGCATCTATTAGTGTTTATTCACTTAAGTATTTCACAAAGAGACAGTCTTCAGTCTGTGTTTGAAGACCGCGAGAGAGTCCGGAGGAAATTCATTCCACGATCTGGGAGCCAGGACAGAGAAGAGTCTGGACCCTTCTCTTCCAGGCATCTTCAGGGATAGTGGGCCGAGTCGAGCTGTACTTGAAGCTCGAAGGGCTCGAGGTACAGATCAACACTTACCCTTGCCATACGGAGGGAGGGTGTGGTCCATTCTCGGCTTGTAGGCATGAGAGTTTTAAATCTGAGCTACAGGAAGCCAGTGAGGCGAACCGTAGCAGTGGAGTGACATGAGTGAACCTGGGAAGATTGAAGACGAGCCGAGCTGCTGCATTCTGGATCAGTTGCAGAGGAAGACTAGCCAGGACGTAGTTGCAATAGTGAGGCCTTGAAATGACAAGGGACTGGACTAGCAACCGGCAACTAGCAGCTAGATTGTTTAATCATCTTTATGGTCTAGTTTGTTTGGTCTTCATTCGCCAGTAGGATTGTAGCTGCAGCAGTGGTCACTAGACAAGCTAACAGAGCAGTCAGAGATGTATGTACATGGTGATGTAACTGAACATACCACTGTCGCTGTAGTGACGAGCTGTTTGTCACTCTGGCTCATATTATTTGTCCAGGAAGCTACTTTGTTAGGTACACCTCCTTGTATCTACACTCATCGTCTATTGCATCGACTCCGCTGAACGGATAAAAGCACTTTGTAGTTCTGCAGGTACAGACTGTAGTCTTGGTTGGTGGACTGTTCAATCCAGCACTGAGGTGTTTGAACACTCCAGCAGCGCTGCTGTGTCTGATTCACTCACACCAGCACCACGTCAGTGTCACTGCAGTGTTAACAGAGTATGCTGAGAAACAGATGGACTAGTCTGTAATTGAAAACTACAACGTGCATCCACAGTACCAGTCAAAAGTCTGCTGATTTGCTGGTCGTAGCTAGGTAGTTAGGTAGGAAACCGTCACCTGGTGATTTATCGGTGAAGTTAATAAAACAGGACTGAAAGCTTTGCCCTGGAAAGATCCTGATTCCTATGCAAAGTGCCATTATCCTTTAACACCATTCTGTGTCTGTGTGTTTTATGGCATCCTAACTGCGTTCTTCCCCGCTTGTGAATTACAGCTGTGAACGCCTGGTTCTTCCTGCAGAGCTTTAAAAGCATCTGGTTGTCATTTTCTTGAATTAGCCCGCAACAAGGAGTCTGGAGAAAGATGTCAGGTGGTTTTTGAAGAATACCTTGCAGACATTGCGATGCCCGTGGCCTGTCAACCTGGTTTATGTTATGAGATATTGTATAGGGTGTAGAGCTGAGGAAGTGAGTGCAATATAGTACTGCTAAGGTGCTTTTGTGGCATATGACTTAGCTGTTGTAAATGCAGGTTTTTTGAATGTTGAGTTTTTACTGAGCAAGATTTTCACCTAAACAGGAACACAAACTCCCGGTTGCATAATTGTCTCCATTTGTCCTTGGGGCCAACTTGTGAAACATCTGCTTAGATGTTTATTGTGCTAGTGTTTCTCTCACTCCCCTCTCCCTCGCAACACACACACACACACACACACACACACACACACACACACACACACACACAAGCACTCTATCAGACCACCATCTGTTGAAAGTGACTTGATGTTTCCTCTAGACATCTCATTTACTTGCCTCTGTGAACTGCAGTTTCCTCTCACTGTTTTGTGCCCCTACTTGACACCAGCTGTGTGAGTCCTAGACTGCTCCTCTCTTCTTGCTCCTCTCAGGAGGGTAAAGATGGTCTCCTGAAACCGCTATGAAACAGGCTGGTTTGCAACAGGCTTCTCATGGGTGATCTTCCTTTGGGTTTCGGGAAGTAACAGAAAAGATTACGGCCTTGCAGACGAAAACGTCCCTGGTAGTTACCTCTGAAAACATCTCTGAAAATTAAAGTGTATGTATGTGTCCTAGTATTAGGCTGTCTGTGCTGGCATGTGAAATACATGCCACTAAAATGGCTAAGCATTGATAAATACTATTTTGGATTGGCCTACTAGAAACATCCAATATGGCAATACTATGTGTTGTAATGATAAAGTTGACTGGACTGTTTAAAAGCAGTTCATTTTTAATTAAAATGGAAAACAAAACTGATTTTTTCTTAGCCCCATAATTCCAACATGATTTTTCTAAATGTCTGTAAACTTAAAAGGTTAAGATGAAAACTACGTCATTCATCGTGGTTTGATGTGAAATCCTCCCTTCTATAAAGAGTTGTGAGTAGTGATGAGAACCTTTATACCTTTAAAAGCACCCTCACAGAAAATTATTTGAAATAGTGATGAATATGTGGCCTTGTGAGACAAAATCAAAAAATTCAGGTGTAGGTTAACTGGTGATTTTGGACAGTAAATGAAACGGATGTCGTTGTAAATAAAATGATTGTGGACGTCAAAGTTGTTACATACCCTGTTCGCTATTATTATAATTGTATCTATTAGAGGAGTTCTATGTATTCACATGCTCTTGTGAATAGACTACTGTTTTATTTCCATCAGCATTATATATAAAAACTGAGAGACATGTATATTAGATGCATGTAGACCTCACAATCTTTGGTTCCTGTCACAAACACTGTAAAGAGGTCTGACAAGCTCCAATATAATGTATTTTCTCACAGTTTTGTGAATATTTGTGATGGACAGACATATAGAGGTTGTCAATCCGAGTTGGCAAGTTGCTCTAAACCAGCGCTCTTTCCTTTTGTGTCTTGCAGGTTGCCATATAATCAGTACTTTGGTGGGGTATCCTCCATGAGCAAGGAGCAGTTCCTGAAAATCAATGGCTTTCCAAATAACTACTGGGGCTGGGGTGGAGAGGATGATGACATCTACAACAGGTCAGTGAACTCCGTGCGTAAACACACACAAGGCCAGTGAACAACGTTGAGACCCTGTAAACGGCGGCCTGGGATTTGTCAGGGAGTCTCCTTCTGAGGCATGCTGTCTGTGTGGACCTCTCATCACATCATTATACATGGCAAAGAAAACATTGAGACACCTTCAGATCAGTTCGTCATTATCTCAAGCTAGGTTCATGTTCTTGCTGGTGTCCAGTTTTTAAGACTGTTTATTCTCATTGTGGGCCCACAGTTTCTAAAGGGCAGTAAGCTTTGACAACTCAAATTGGTGGAAAGCTTACCCTATTTGCTGATATGACTGGGCAACGGCAAGGAACTGCTACATGCCATTCACAACGCTCTGCTGTCAAATTTGCACGAAGGTATAAATAGTTTTCACACTAATGTTAAGTGTGAAAACAGGCCTCGCTCTAAACAGTGTGACAGTTGATGTTGCTTTATCTAGGCAAAATGCTGTGACGTTAAATCTGTCTACAGTCAAGATCCTTCAAACAGAACGACAACATGTTGTTGAGCTACCATTCTGAAACGTCTGCATTTAAATAATTGTACTACAGTGGAGATATTATGTTTCTCCATAATGCAAATTTAGGTAAATGTAGTCCTAATTTCTTAGAAATGTGTACGTGTCAGTAGCGAGAAATGGTTTATTTATTTATTTATTGTTTTATTATTATTTTTTTTTTATTTATGTGCCCAGGGTTGCATGTTTGGTGTGCCTATCCATCCCCATGTATAAAAACATGATCTGGCAGCTTCAAAAGGATTTAACTCATTGAAAAACTTCTCTGTAAATTCTGATGTCCTCAAATGTCACATGGCACAACTGCCAGCGAAAGACGTTTATTTTTTAAATACTTCCAAGAAAGACAGAACAGTGAATTGTTTGTTTTACAAATATTGAAGTTTTTTTTTATTTCTGAACAGTTGTTTTAATGACCTAGTTTGCCCGTTTCGGTGTTGTATGAGCATGATGTGAACCAACAACACGGATATGATGATGGGAGATTATAATGATAGAGATTTTATATGCACCAGTTTACACCTCCATTCCTCCTCTGCCTCTGCCTCAAATTTATTTGTGTGATTTATTCAAACGACTCTATATTAATTTGAGCATGTTCAACACTGTTGATGTCTTAAACATCGAACGGCATCACCTTCCATTTTTGCAAACTTTTCCAGGTGACGTGAACTTACTGTCTCACTGTCTTGTCTGCTGTAGACATTATTGGTTTTGTAGTGAGGAGACTTGCTCCTCAGGTTTATCATGTGTATCGCTTATAGGACATTTATAACAGAGTCTCACATACGTTCATGACGTCAGGGAGCTGAACGGCTTATCAACCAGTAAACAGTCAGTAACAGCAACTCAGTCGCAGTAATATCCTGTAAACCATCAGATACTTGTTAACCTGCACAATTGGTTATGAACAAGTAATTTTTTCCTTTTTAGTTATTTACATTTCATTCACCCTCACACATAAAGGACTTGCTTGCTGTTGGTTTAAAAAGAAATGTCCCGTTCAGTGTGTCGTTTTGATGTGATGAAATTGTGTCCATTTTCTGTCGTTTATTTGTGTCACCTTCACGTATTTGCTATGCTTGTAGCTGCCGTAATTCTGACTGCCAGATTTTGGCTCTACACAGGAACATAATTGGCCTCTCAAACTCAGAAGTGCATAAGCATTATTTAGAGAACACTGCCAGCAGAAAGTCAGTTGGCTGTTCACAGATGCTTGATATCTTCCAGCAGCTGGACACTCTCACCAGCGAAAGCCCACTACAAAATGAACTGAGATTTATCAGGATATTAGTTTTCTCCAGAAAACAACAGGCAGAAATCCAAGTGTCCGAGATGCACTTTAAAAAGCACTTTCAGTTCCTTGGCAGTATCATCTAATTGCTTCTTGACTTAACTTATCTTTGTTAAGAGCGCATCATTATTTATCAGCCACGCATGTAAACATGGAAGGGAAGACTGTGTACTGAAAAGAGACCCTTCTTGCAATGTTTTCACAGGCTGAGCTCCAAAGGGATGACCATATCGAGACCCACTGGCGTGATTGGGAAATGCAGGATGATCCGTCACGAACGAGACAAGCAGAATGACCCTAATCCTCAGAGGTGCGGCTCTTGACATTTCCGTAACATACCACCACCTCCACCCAGCAGTGTGTTTCCTCATCTTCCACCTTCTACTGTTTCACTTGCCATGACTTTAAACAATCAGTCACATCTCAACTTTAAGCGCTGGAGGAGCTTAGGTTACCTCAACGTAGTTAGTGGTTACATATGTATAAAGTAGCTTTTTTTTTTTTTTTTTAACCTTTAGAGTCCCCAAAAAAACTACGGGAAAAATCGTAAAGACCCAATGCGTGTAGGAGGCTACATTTTAATGCTATTAAAAAAACAAAAAAGGAACAAATAGAGAACACATAATTAATAAAAATTACATGGAGTCCTTTATTAAAATTCCAACATTCTTTTCACAGGACTTGAGTTCAGTTTTTCAGAAACTGAAAACAGAAGAAAGCTGCAGAGACATTTTTCCACACCTCCAAAGTTCAGTCTTAAAAGTCGATTGCATATTTCTGCTTTTACATGACCCGAGTAATCCCAGTTTCACATTTGTTAGAGGGTTTCTGACTGAATAAAGGGAATTTTGGTGTCTCTTTAAGGATAACCGAAACCTGTTATAACCAAAAATGCACGAAAAGAATGTTGAGGTGAAATTTGAGACCGTTGTAGCTGTTGCGACAGTTGCAAATGAGTTCCAAGAGGAACACAATTAATGTTTTGTTTATGTAACTACAGTTGCGTAAAAGTTTCAGAGTGCAAGTAGAAAATAGAAGGCGGAAAGAAAAACACAGCAGATGCATAATACAATTGGTTTCATTCAGCCGAGCTGGTGATGCATCCTACTGATTTATGGCTAATGTTTTGAGACCCCAGCACTTTCAGTTTTAACTAACATGAACGCAGGATGAACAAGACTGTTCACAACTGTATGTACATTTGTGGCAGGCATATTTGTGCTTATGTCAAAAAAAAGTTCAACTAAAAATGAACAGCACCAACTCAGGATAGAGATCTAGACTGAATTGACGTGGTTGCTGTGCATTGAGGGCATTTGTGTATAGTACACATCAAGCTCAAGCTTATTTTAAGCTCTACTCATATAAATTTAATCAAATGAAAGGTTTATTTTCTATCAGGTTTGATATCAGCTAACTAACTCTTATGAACTTTCAGTTTTTAGAGCTAGACTGTAATATTACAAAAATACAGTGTGACTATGAATATTAGCTCAGGTTTGCGCTTTGTTTACCTTAAAGACTTTATGGCACCACTCCTGCACATTTATATACAAAAGTACTGTGTTTGCTGAGGGTGGGGATATAATGTGTTTAAAGTGGGATATGGAGCCAAATAATTCCTTTGTTTGGTAAAAGTGCTTTTATGTTTTAATTAAGACACCAAATTTCTAGTTGATACTAGGAACAAAACAAGAGCAAAACAAGTGATAGCATCTTAAAATTCAACCTTTATTTGTAAGAATTATATTTATTTATTTATTTATTTATTTTTTAAACCTTTTTTTCCAAACTATTGCTGCTTTAGGAAGAAATTTGATCACTTCCAGTTTGATCATTTTATAGAAGTAGCTCAAGGTAGTATCCAGAGTCTTGCCAAAGGACTCGTACTGGTACAGTGTAGGGCACTTGCTCCGGTGGGGTATCAGATTCCAGTCTAAGGTGGAGGGCAGAGGTGTTACACTTTACAGACCTTTTTGTTATGCATCATTTAATGTCAGTGTGTGTATATGTGTGTGTGTGTATATATATATAGTACCAGAGTACTCACACTTCTTAATTTGAGGACAACAAGAGACATAACTGAATATTAAAACATTTTAAAAAACATTTAAAAAAACACACACACAAATAAAGGTTAATTAATACGATGAGCAAACATAATAATTCAAAACATTAATAATAAGCATCATAAAAAGCGATAATATATATGCATGTTCAGTATTCGGCCTTCTGTGCATCCCTAGAATTAATACGTGATACATGAAAAAGTGTACATTGTGTCTTGTGGTGTTCATGAAAGTATAAGCAAATAAGATGCAAACACAAACAGCTTTGAATGCAAATATATTATGCAAAAATACTTATGTGTATTTGCCTTTATAGTGCAAGTGATGGGAAACTTGCAGCAGAGTAATAAATGGGATCCAGGAAATGCAGCCTTTATCCTCTGGCTAAATATTTCTGCAGTTTATAAATGGACAGATAAAATAGTTTCAAATGTTTTTTCGTTTCTCTCAAAAAAAAAAACAGGACTGTTCTTCAAAGAAATGTTAATTACTATCTTTAACATTTGATTAATGTGAACTAAAATAAACCCTAGATATTTATATGATAAGTCTAGTTCTACTTGTCAGCCCTGCAAGGTGTGCATTTGTGGCATCTGTACAAGGTTTGTGGTTCTAGTTAAGGTGTTTGCTTGTCTGAAACAGAACTTAAATAAATAAATAAAATTAAGATTTGTTAAATGTGTATAAAATTATCAGAGAATCCCGTATTGCTTTGAGAACGTATAAAAAAAGATAAAAATGTGAAAATTAAAGTAAAATGTCTTTTTCCAATAAAAACCTAGCCTCAAATTTAGTCTTTTCTAGACATCGCTGTGTGGAGGATCTGCAGGAATCCTCCAGAGGAAGTGGCAGCATTTCTCCTTCTGAGTCCAACTTTACCCCTCCACCATGCTTATTGTGGTTTTTGTAAGAGGCGTGTAGGGGAAATCTAGGAATTGTGGGACAACAAATTTGTGTAAATGCATTATTTCTTGAATATACATTTTTGCAACATTCTGGGTATTGACAAAAAAATTCTGACACAAGTTGAACTGAAAAGATTAGACTATTAGAAAAGACTATTTATTTGCTGCATTTAACATAATAGGGTAATAAAAATAGTATATGGCCTGTGCAAAAATTTAAGAAAAAAATGAAGAAACCCTGTTACCAGAGTATCCCACCCACAGTTTTCATTTCCATAACCTGCATCACTAAATACAGCTCTGGAAATAAATAAGAGCCCACTCCAGTTTCTTTTTAAATCAGCATCTCCACATGTACAGCAGGTTCTTAGTGAGGAACAGAAGGTTGGGTTCTAGCTTTACTGGCAGATACAGTGAGCGTCTGGTTCATAAGAACAAGGTCAAGCAGCAAACACACAGGACAACACAGCTACAGACTGGCAGAGGGCCAAAACCACTCTCTACTGACCGTGATGAGCGCCACCTCATTCCAATGTCCCTTAACCACCGTAAGATGACCTCAAGTGACCTACAGAAAGACTGGCGAGCGGTGGCTGGGGTGAAATGCACAGCGAGCATGGTTCTAAAAACAGACTTCTGGAGGGTCATTAGTGATTTTCTAAATAAACAGATCTAAATACAATATTTGATCTGGAATTTGGGAGACGTGTTTCCAGTAGTGTATAGAATAAAACAGAAGTGATCATTTTGGTCAAACACAAACCCAGAAACTGTACAACTAGTGAAACTGATCATTTTGAGGTGGTCTCTTCAATTTTTCCAGAGCTGTATAAGATAAGATTATCCCACATTTCCATTGTTACAGCAGAATATACGGTAAACTGATACAGAACAAGAGGTAGACAAGAGTGCAATTTATACTAAATACAAAATATAAAATAAATAAATCTTTATTGTTAGGCAAAACATTAATAACTATATGGATTTACAGTTTTACATGTGTAATTGCACAGATAAAAATATTGCACAGCTACTGAAAGATGTTGCACAGATATATATTTTAAAATATTTTCCGCAACAGCCCTTTTGGTAGAAATGTTAGTGGTGTTAGATGTTCACTGTTTACTTTGACAGTAATAACCGAGTAAGTATGGCAATAAATCATTGCTGTCCAAACAAAGAGTAGAAATCTTCAACATGGTGATTTTATAGGAGAAAGCAAATGTTTAGGGTTTTTAATGTAAGCTAAGTGGAGAAGTTCATTTCAGGTAATTTGGAAAATTTGTGTTGGTCTGTTCACCATAAATTTCATGCACGCTGTAAAGGGGACGGCTGCTGTGTGCAGATACTGTAAACAAAAGGTTCAATTTTACACTTAACCCATAAGAGCCTAGACCCATTTCCCCTTAAGGGAAAATTATGAGGGGTCAGTTATAAGATCATAAAAGATCAGTCTTAGTGTGACGAGGCTCACATGACCTTCTGTAAGGTCAAAATACCAGTAGCATATGTCACAACAAGCATTTCATAACTTGTATTCCATCATTGTGTTCTAGAAATGGGGTCAGAGTGGGTATATGTAATATAGGTGTGTATATAATATAGAACATGTTATCAAAGCATTACAGCTTTTAAATGGGTTGGAACCCTATAGGTACAAAAAACAAGCTTTTATAATGAGCTGGTTTTGTCTCTAACTGCACTAACCAAGCACATTGCCATTTTCTAAATGAGGTCATATGTTCAGCAACTGTCATGTGACTGCATCCAGGATGTTCGGTATAGGTCACTCAGGGACTCCATGAGCTTAAGTGAAGGATAAAGCTGTGTAAGGAACTTTTAAACCTTTTAAAAGGCTCGTGACACATACGCCACTGTGGGCTCTTATGGGTTAATGGAACGAGGCATTGCTTGGTCCATGCATCTATATCAGTGTTAACTATGCCGTTTTTCTCCACTCAGGTTTGACCGAATATCTCACACGAGGGAGACCATGCACAAAGACGGCATCAAGTCCTTATCCTACAAAGTGGTGAAAGTGGAGAAGGACCAGCTGTTCACCAAAATCACAGTGGATGTAGGCAAACCTCCAAAATGACCCCCACTGTTATGAACATCTACTGGATGCAGTAACCAAATGTGCCTTGTCAGATTTCTATTGGATTTGGGTTTTTTGTCATAGGATCTTTATCTTTTTCAGAAAGAACTCTATATTTTTAAAAGACCTTCCACCAATTTCTTGCCATCTTTGCACAACAGCGAGAGGAAGAAGGATACATGTATTTTTTAGCAGTGAAGGGGTGCGAGTATGCCGCGTGCGAATGGAAGCGTGTTTCCTCTCAAACTGACATGCTCTTCACAAACTCGTTTTGTACACATGCTCTTTATCCAGCCTGCCACTGTTCGCCTAAGAGACTGCTGCTAAGGAAAGAGCATCTCTTGAGCCAGCTGTCTACAGCGGTCAGTGTAAAATTGTTGATTTTAGGTGCTCCTGCCCGTAGTGGTACATGTGAAGAATGTAAGCTTGCAGTGTGTGATCAGTTTGGGGTTCTGTTGTGATTCGAGTTGATGCATGGTTGTGGAATGCTGTTTGGACTGTTCGGAGAGCGGGATGGGTGGTTTTATGTTCGGGACAGAGCGTCAACCTTTCTTCATTCCAAGTAAAGCAGCGCAAAGAGTTTGGGCCAGTCACAGTCCTGTGCCTTGACTTCTACGTTCTGAAACCAAAAATACACCCCGTCTCCCCGATGTGTCTCGCTTTTAATTACTATACCTGCCTGAATGTAAATCCCTGGTTGTGTTCCAAATACAAATGAGTGGTAAAAGTATTTCCTACATATGTAATGGATAACCAAAGTGGAGTTTTATGCACCTGTTCTCCAGACAGCAGTTACAGGACTACTTTTTCATCATGGATTTTCTGTATTATACATGACATACAGTCATTTACCACCATCAGCAACACTTATATATATATATATATATATATATATATATATATATATATATATATATATATATATATATATATATATATATGCAAGAAAAAAAGTTAAAACAATGTAGGGGACAGTAATATGTAGGTNTAGATTGTCTTCCTAAGATGTGTATAAGAGACAGTATATATATATATATATATATATATATATATATATATATATATATATATATGCAAGAAAAAAAGTTAAAACAATGTAGGGGACAGTAATATGTAGGTGAGATTAGTAATATTTTTATGCAGGTAAGCGTAACTGTGAACAACGTTACAGCTTTCCACCCACATGTACAGTTGATTGTAGCAGACAGAGGGGCTACTTCTCTTGACACTACCTAGAACCTGCGGGAGTCAATTGTTGCCAATACACTAATGATATGTAAATTTAGATAATTATATTATATATTACTGTTATTATTATTAGTGTCTTAAAGTGTTTTGTGGAGCATTATTACAGCTAATCATTTTTGACGACTTTTTTCGTTTTGATTGTCACATACAAGACCACTAGATTTTGTACTAATACAGTTCAGAATGAAGCTTAAAGTAAATAATGCATTTAGAAAATTTTCGTTTGGCCTTAACTCATTTGTTGGCTATACCTTAGTCTGACTAGTTTTCACTTTGAGTTATTTCCATGCTTAAAGCAGTGCTACCTTAGGGTCACCAAGAAGGCCAATTAAATAAAATCTAAACAAATTCCGGAGCACCCGGAAAACAACACCAATTAAAAAAAAATGTTTAAATCTGCTGGCAGAATTCACAGATCACATTGTGAGAATACAAGAAGATGCATGGAAGCATGTGCCACTGAAACTTGATAACATTTTAGCACATGGTTGTTTGTCCCTTTTTCTTTTCTAAATCAAATAAATAAAAAAAAAAACTTTCAAAAATATTATTAAAGAAAATTGTAATATGTTCAGATTACATGTTTACCGTGTTGCTGACATCTGCCTTGATGCAGTGTCTCTGCTCATGAGAAATACTTTTCTTTACATAAACTGTTGTTGGACTAATCGTTTATGATATAATTACCGAAACAAAGACATGTTGACAAAAGAGAGCATTTCGCCTCTCACAAAATACTTTCTTGTTTTGGTTCCCTTCTTCAGAAACAGTTAAATGAAATGCAAACAAAATATATATATATATTGTTAATGAGAAACATGTAATGTTTGTCATGTATTTTGGGAATTGATCATTTGGGTAGAAAGGGTAGGTAAAAAATACATGAAAGTAGGTAAAAATAGACAGTTTAGTCAATTCATGATTGTTTTATAACATCCAGTCATAACTCCAATTTGCCTACTAAATTTTATAATATTAACATTGTCTATCTGTGTGACGGTCAAAGCACTTAAATATAGACATGGTTTGAGGCAACTTTTTGAGAATGACCCAGCTCTATACAATAAATATATATCATATATCAACGCACAATTCTCATATCCTTAGTTTTTCAATATTTGAACTTTAATAACAAAATTTCCTTTTTTTTTACCAGTGAAAATTATTTTTGAGGTTGAGTAAAAATTCAATTCCTTTACCACTAGCAAAAAATCTATTTTGCCTAGTAAGAATTTAATTTTTACTGGTAAAAATCATTGAATTCTTATCCAGATTTTAGTGTTACTAGTAAACAATGAAGAATGTATTTTCACATGTGTAAATATAACTTCTGATATCAAGAAAACAGGAGTAAAAGCTAGAACGGCTTGTCCTAGTTAAGTACAGGGTGATTTTGGTTGGTGGTGATTTTGGTTGGTGGTAATTTTGGTTGGTGGTGATTGACTGTATGCTATGATTGTGACATATTAAGAAGTCGGGGGTATATAAAAAGCTTCCTTTCATATAAAATGGGTGCCTTTTTCTTTCCTGGATCCGGCTGTCTCCCTGACAACCAGGCTTTAAATGCAATGTCTCCTTTTTGTACTTTGTCCTGTGCTCAGTCAATATTGTGGCCTGTTTGTTTTGCACAGTGACCGTGGGCCTGTAGGAAAGCACATATATGCAGTAAGCTGTTGTGGGGTGTGGGTGGTTGTGTGGGTGGAAAGAGGGTTGGGGTGGGAATCAAAGCCATTGAGATTTCGACTGGACTGAGTTTATGAACAGCCTAAACGTCGTTCTCGTATGCGTCTTCAGACGGCCTTCTAAACTTGAAGCACCTGCTCAGCCTCGGCGAGGCGAATGTACAGTTGGAAACCTCGGGTGTGACTTTTCCAGCTGTTGAAGTCTTTTTGAGACGGAGGTTGTCAGTCTGTGTGTCTAAGTACACAATGCTGACGTCATGCAGTTTGTTTGTTTGTTTGTTTGTATTTTTGTTTGTGTCAATATTAACAAAAATGCTAATGACTTTATTTGGCATTGTAAAACGTCAGTGGTGTAATCTCACACAAATCGGTGTCTATTTTTTTTTCGTGTTTGAGTTACGTACTGTCGGGTTGTAGATCTCTTTGGACAATGGCTTTTAATCAGAGCCAGCACATAACTGCACTTCAGGGTGTTGTTCCTCTTTTGCAAAGGTAGCTGCCTTGTCATCTGATACCTGTAATGCTTTTATTCCTTCAGTTGTCTTCACTGTGCTTTCAGTTTCCTGACACATGTACATGGTATTTGTTTATTCTCTGTCTTACTTGATTTCCGAAGCCTTTCCATTGTAATGCTGAAGATGAGTCCAATCATGATCTTAAATAATTAAATTACTATTTGATTTAATCGGTCTCTGGTCAATTTCAACAGGTGTTGTAGTCATTTGGTCGTGTTGGTAAGTAATCTAATTATGATGCTGATGGATGTAGCCTAGTTACGATACAGAAGTCATCATGATAAGTCATCACGATCACACCAGTATAGTAGACTACACGTAGTATAGTAGACTACACGTAGTCTCACCAAATGGAGGCAGAAAAGTTGGCACCCAGAGCAGAAATACTAGGTGGTTGATTGTGGCAACCAATCCAGAATTTGATACGCACTAGTGACCAGTAAGCACTAGTGACCAGTAAGCAGCACTCTCCACAGCGACCAAGGAGTTGGGGCTTAGGAATCAAACTGGCTGGTTTAGTGACCTCCAGCCTAAGACTGACCCTGCCTTCCTGGCTGAAGTTCCAGCAGCACTGCCAGAGCCTCTCTGCTCAGCTGGAAATCTTGACATGTGTCCTGCTGGTTGGAAAACCTGTCCAGCACAGGAATATGTTTGATTTTCAGATATGTATTAATGAAATGTACCAACATTTGTTTATTAGAACTCTTATCAGGATCCCACCAGTACGGGGGGCAACGTGTAGTCCAGCCAAAAGGAGGTGGAAAAGTCAACTCTGTATATGGCAGCTTAGAACAGTGATGTGTAAACATTAATACACTGATTGTTTTGTTTTTTTTAAACCGTGTTTGCCAGGTAGGCTGTAGTGAGGCCCTGCCGTCCTATCATGTATGTTTTGGTGCTCAGTTTGTTGGTGTGTTGCTCAGTGCTCATATCAGCAGCGTGTCATTTTAAATGAATCAGCTTTATTGATAATTCTCCGTAGACAGAGCTGTCTGCTGAGTTTCATGTAGCAGGTCAAGTCAACATTTATTTATATAGCACCTTTTACAACAGATGTCGTCACAAAGCAGCTTTACAAAGAATCTGGTGTCCGAGCCCTCAGTGAGCAAGCCAAGGGCGACAGAGGCAAGGAAAAACTCCCTCAGTTCAAAAGGAAGAAACCTCGAGAGGAACCAAGACTCAAAAGGGGAACCCCTCCTCCTCGGGTCAACACCAGATAACAAGACAAGCAAAGGAAAGGAGCGTCAGTGTTTGTAAGGTAGAGGAATAAATGTCTGATTAGTCCGTAATTAAGTAGTTGGGTCATCGGATGTGGGCTTCCACAGTGTAGGACAGCCAGGAGCTCCGTGGTAGTTAAAGGCAAGCATTGGAACCCAGTAAAAGCAGAGGTATTGACAGCATCAGACCGCACAGAATGGGCAGCAGTTCAACTCGGGCGAAGAGAACAGACACACTGTTAGCTCTGACAGAAGATCTGAACACATTGTATGGTGTTAAGAGTGCAGCAGTGACTCCGGCAGGCCTGCCTATTACAGCAGAACTAAAAGGGAGAGCCAGAAGGTAACAAAGACATGAGGGCTCCCTGAGAAGTCAACGCCCCCCTGCTCCACCGTCAACAAACCTGAGTGAACGTGAAGAGCAGCGGGGCGACAGCACCGGCATTCCCAGCTTACCAAAACACTCTCTGTCAATGGACCCCTAGACCTGCACCTGCACCTTTATCTAGCAAAAAACTAATTACCACACGCTCCACTGAACAGGTAGGGTTTAAGCCTGGACTTAAAGATTGAGGCTGTGTCTGAGTCCCAAACACTGACTGGCAGGTTATTCCAAAGCTGGGGGGCCTTGTATGAAAAGGCACTGCCCACTGAAGTAACTTTGTTAATTCTAGGCGCTACTAGAGTGCCTGCACTTTGAGACCTAAGGTCGCGTTTAGAGCTTTATACATCAGAAGGATAATTTTATACTCTATGCGGAATTTAACTGGTGACCAGTGTAAGTTAGATGAGACTGGGCTAATACGGTCAAACTGTCTAGTTCTGGTAAGGACTCTGGCTGCAGCGTTCTGGACTAACTGGTTTGTTAGGGCTTTTGCTGGAACAACCAGAAAGCAGGGCATTACAATAATCCAGCCTTGAGGTAATAAAGGCGTGAACTAGCTTTTCTGCATCCTGTAGGGACTGGGCATGTCTTAGTTTCGCAATATTGGGTAGCTATTCTAGTGATGTTAGTGATATGCTCATCGAAACCCAGATCAGGATCGATCGTGACACCAAGACTTTTTACAGATGTAGCTGGTGTGACTAAGAAGCTATTAAGATTAAGTGGTAAAGCTTGTTTCTAACAGGTTTGGGACCAAGAAGAAGAACTTCTGTTTAGTCTGAGTTCAGTAGGAGGAAGTTACTTGACATCCAGTCTTTAATGTCTTTAACACAGTCCTCTATCTTATTAAGTTGAAGTGGATCATCTGGTCTAGCTGAAATATACAATTGCGTGTCATCGGCATAGCAGTTAGAGTCTTTAAGGCTATCCTTCCAGGCAGACTAGAATACTTCAAGTTTGGTCAGGTACCATTTACGCTCTAGTTGTCTGAGTCTGTTTTAGAGCTCGAGTGTGATCACTGTACCAAGTTTTTTCTGCCTAATTCTTTTACATTTTAATGGAGCCACCTTATTTAAAGTAGAATCTGACAGATCTGGGAGGTTTTCGATAAAGCTACGAGATGTAGAGGATGTCATAATGCACTTAACACAGTATTGTGTGGATAAACCTATCGTACGACTAAATCTGATCTGGTATGAGATTAGATAATGATCTGAGACTGCTGTGGTCTGAGGAAGTACAGTTAGATTATCTATGTTCACTCCGAAGGTTAAAATTAAATCCAGAGTATGGCTGCAGTAATGAGTTGGTCGTTCTAAGATGGACAAAAATGCCTTACTTAGTGGGTCCTGTGGTTTGTCTAGGTGGATATTAAAATCTCCAACAATTATTACTTGATTTGAAATTATTATTAGGCTTGATAAATAATCAGCAAACTCCTGTAAGAACTCAGAATAGGGCCCTGGCGACCTGTAGATTGTAATTAGTGAAAACTTTTTTTTTTGTTCTTTGAGTGTTTTTTTGTTCTTTGATCATGTATATTAAGAAACAGAATTTCAAAAGACGAGAATGTGCTGCCTGCTTTCTGGTTTACTCCTAAGGAACTGGTGTAGATGGATGCTACCGGCCGTTTAGATGAGGACGGTGTACGTGACTGTAGCCTGTCGGGGTGGCTTCATTTAGAGCGAAATACTCTTCAGGTCTGATCCACGTTTCTGTGAGACACAGAGCATCAAAATCGTGATCAGTAATGAGTTCGTTAAGAATGACGGCCTTAGATGTGAGTGATCTGATATTGAGCAGACCTAGTTTCAGACTAAAAGTGCTATCATTGTGAACTGGTTGAACTGGTCTGATATTGATTAGGTATTAACTTTTCGCAGTAATCAGACCAAGCGTTTTCTTAGCGTGAGCATATTAATGTTGGTCTTTGTTCGTTTGTGATGGTCAGTGTGAGTCACCAAAGATTTCTAAAATCACACGATGCATGGCTGGCTTTAGAGCAACAGTGAGAGCAGTGCGTGTGTGGCCTGAAGGGCAGAGTCGGTGCTACAGGACTGATTTCAGTGTACTGACTGGGAGACGTTTAAATCTGCAGCCACCTCAGACTCTCTGGTTGACATGAATGAATATGCAACATCAGTCACTGGATTCACCAGGAAGTGTGTGGATGATGTGACACAAACAAAGCAAATTCGCACACTTCCAGACCAAAAACCATGGATGAACAGTGATGTCCGCAGCCTGCTCAAGGCACGTGATGCAGCCTTTAAATCTGGCAACAGCGAGGATCTCAAAGCTGCCAGATATCAGGGCTGCAAAACATAAGTACAGCTCACAGATAGCAGCTCACTTCAACACCAACTCGGACTCGAGGCACATGTGGCAAAGAAATGCAAGTGATCACTGATTACAAGAGCAAAGTCAGTACCCCAGTGACCACAGAAGCCTCCCTCCCTGCTGAACTGAACAACTTCTACGCCCGCTTTGAGACCTCTGCTCAGGCTCAGTCCTCCAACACTGCCTTGCTCCCCACCACGGAGGAGCTACCACTCATACTGGCTACAGATGAAGTGAAGAGAGCACTGACTCAACCTGGAAAGCTGTGGGTCCAGATGGCATTCCAGGGCGGGTACTGAAAGCTTATGCCAACTAGCTGGCCTCCACCTTCACAGACATCTTCAACCTTTCCCTGGCACAGTCTACTGTTCCTGTCTGCTTTAAAGCCACAACCATCATCCCAATCCCAAAGAAGTCCATCATCACATGCATTAACGACTACCGTCCCATCACTCTCACACCCATAGTAATGAAGTGCTTCGAGATACTAATCCTGTCTCATATAAAGAGGAGACTTCCCAGCACCCTGGACCCACATCAGTTTGCCTACCATGTGAACAGATCTACTGATGATGCGGTCTCCCTGGCAAGCCACACTGCACTCAACCACCTGGACAGCACTAACTCATGTGTAAGAATGCTGTTCATCGACTTCAGCTCTGCCTTCAATACAGTCATCCCCTCCAGACTTGTCCACAAGCCAAACACACTTGGAATTAGCAACACATTGTGCAGCTGGATCATGGACGTCCTCACCTGCAGATCACAGTGTGTTAGGATGGGTGAACACACCTCACCCTTCCCCATGCTCAGCACAGGGTGTCCTCAAGGCTGTGTTCTCTCTCCAGTGCTGTATACTCAAGTTTGCCCATGGCACAACAGTAATCGGCAACATCACCAACGATGATAAGGGCCCATACGGAGAGGAGGCCAGGCTCCTCACAGAGTGGTGTGCTGCCTACCACCTCTCCCTCAATGTCAGCAAAACCAAAGAGCTGATTATTGACTTCAGGAGCGGGGAAAGAACGCACAAACCACTGAACATCAGGGGCACGCTGGTGGGAAGGGTGAGCAGCTTCAAGTTCCTTGGTGTCTGCTTAGCCGAGGATCTTACTTGGACACTAAACACCTGACACTTTGTCAGGAAGGCCCAACAACGCCTCCACTTTATACAAAGGCTGAGGAGAGTCAACCAGCCACAGCAGCTCCTCTGCAACTTCTATAGATCCACCGTGGAGAGCATCCTGATGTGCTGCATCACTGTGTGGTATGGCAGCACCACTGCTGCAGAGCGCAAGACCCTGCAGAACGTGGTAAAGACTGCACAGCACATCATCGCAACTGCCCTCCCACCCATACAGGACATCTACAACAAGAGATGTCTGAGGAAAGCAGTCAACATATCCTCAGACCTCACACACCCCAGTCATCCCCTGTTCCAACCTCTGCCATCCTGAACCACTAATCACACCAGCAGCACCTACCAGAACATGACTACAACGCTATAGACTGTACTGATATAGCCCTGATCACCCCAGCCCATACACACTGGGCTCCAATAGCCCACTGGACTGTTTGCACTGCACTTTAACGAACCTGTATACTTGAACATCTCAGCTGTGTATTTATTTATTCATATGTTATTCATCTATATGCTGAACATCTGTATTGTAAGCTGTTTATCTGTATGCTGAACATCTGTACTGTAAGCTGTTTATCTATATGCTGAATATCTGTATTCTGAGCTGTTTATCTGTATGCTGAACATCTGTACTGTAAGCTGTTTATCTAGATGCTGAACATCTGTACTGTAAGCTGTTTATCTAGATGCTGAACATCTGTACTGTAAGCTGTTTATCTATATGATGTACATCTGTACTGTAAGCTGTTTATCTATATGCTGAACATCTGTACTGTAAGCTGTTTATCTATATACTGAACATCTGTACTGTAAGCTGTTTTGTATTGGTATAAAGTTTAAGTGAATTGAACTGAATTGAATTTAGAGGACATTCGACTGCAGTGCAACCAGCCAAGACGTAAAACTCCACAAGGGTGTTCCTCGGATGGGAATGAGAAAAGCAATGAATGGAAAACCTTTTACTCTCATGATCTGCAGGAAATTTAAATGATGCAGCTTCCTGTAGAACATAGAACTTCTTCTAGAAGCTTCACAGTCAATCCTCATTCCAGATCTTGGAGCATCAAGACCCTGCCACATCCTGCTGGATTGGGACAGCAAGGCCAGGACCCACTCTCTGGACAGCCAAACAGGGCCAAACTGAAAGTGGTGGCAAGGAAGGAGAAGAACATCAGAACATCTGCACTTGACACCCATGTTTAAAATCATACAATCACCCATATAATGCAGACCGTGCACCTTGAATGACTTTTGCACTAACGAAGTATGAATCTTCAACTTAGTAAATTTCTGCTGGTTGGCAAACTGTCCAGAGCAGCAGCAGAAAAATTATTTAGTGTCTACCTACCGACTGATAGAATAGAGTTTAGCACAAGCTCCAGTGGCCCGTCAGCTGGTCCTGCATTGCCAGGCTCTAGGTTTATCTCTAACGTGATTAAGAAAGGCCTACTACTGCAAGATCAGGAGATAAGACGGACAGGTTACACATCTGATCACAAATCTGGTCATGGCACAATGCATAGATGGAGGCAGTCTTAAAATGGAATCACGAAATAAACAGCCACTCTGGTAACAAAGGAATCTACGCTTATCTCCAGAGGAATGACTGAACCCAGAAGGAGATGCGGGATTGCAGTGCTTTTGGGAAGGAAGACAAAGGTTCCTAGAAACATTAAGTGATTGACGACAAGTAACATACCAGAAAGCAGCATACCTGATATCTCGTGATGGAGTCGTAGGTCTTTCTTTCTTTCTTTCTTTCATGCTTTTGCAAATCTGGTTTTGTCTGGAACCTCCAGTTTACCTTCAGGAACTATGTTCATTTATGGTGTATCAGTCTAAATTAAAGAGCCAGTAATGTAGCTTTTGCACATACTGATTGTACTGAGTTGTCTTTTGTTGCCATTCTTGGTGTTTTTCCTTCATTACCTGAATTCTAATGACTAAGTGTCACGCATCCCTCTGGCTTAGTACTGAGCCTAGCCACTGGGGACTTCATTTCCCAGGATACCCTGGGTGAGCAGGTGACCTCCAGTATGCAGCCAGCGACCTATCCCAGATCGACCTCACCCGATAACCGATTGGTGTCACCTTTTTCGTGGTCTGTGTTTGCTTTGTCTAGCCCTTCACAAAGTATGGTATCTGTGTAGACAGTACATACCAAGCCTTTGTAATCTCTTCTCTTTTTGGCCTTCTTTTTGATTTTGATTCTGGATCTCCCTTTTGAATATGGTTGCCTTTGTATCGACCCTTCGCCTGCTTTTTGATTTCGGCCTTGTCTTGTGGTTCGTAATAAACCTTTTTAAGCTTCATCAAAAATAAAGCACATATCATACCATGGCCCGATCCTTACGTTAAGGCTGTTATTTCACAGTAAATTCATTATGTAATTCTAGTTTTTATAGTTTTAAAGCCCAAAATATAGAATATTAGGTTTTAGAAATATCAAGTATTATGAACTGGCTTATAAACAGCTTTGTCTGCCATTATTTCCAGGTTTGGGAAGGGAAATGCATCAGGTCACACTTACCACTTTTCGTCCAAAAAGCGTCAGAGTGCATAGATCACCTGCAAGCATTTGCGCTGTTGTTCCTGATGTTTGTTTTTATCCAAACAACAACAGATCAGCTACTGGAAATCAGACGACATCGGAGAGTTTCCTCAGCAGACCACGGCACACTCTTCCTCAACAACTGAAACTCCCACCGATGTTGTCACGGTTCATACTCTAGAAACTACTGTTTTTTGGTTCCAGCTGGAAATGAACTTTTGGGGTTCCGAACCGTTTCACTATGATGGAAAAAATCACTGAAGGATTCAAAGTTCGTTACGCAAACTGGAACAGAACCAATGTTGGTTCCGGCCCGACCGAATCAACTGCTTGATTTGACAATATGTCAAAATTGACCTTACAAATGAGAGTCAAACTCAGTAAGAGGCATTTGCCTGGAAATGACTTTGAAGGAGTATTCCAGCCCTTTGTACCTGCACTGGGTGTTTATTGCATCTAGCCTCATCTCTAAGATAAGGATGAGTTAACATAAATAGAGGAGCATATCAACATTTACACTGAAAAGGCAGGGCAATGTACTGCTTACCCTGAAACAGAAGAACATGGACTACATAGCGTCTTAAGGTTCTGTCTGTACGTCTAGAACACTGACCAGTAGCATGCTTCTAGAAAATAAGAATAGATGTTTAGAGACTCATTAAGCCACATTAAGTCTACTGCACATAGACTAGATATGCAGCTGATTGGATGTTGGGTCGTTATGCTGTTTGGGCTGTTTGGTTGTTTTGATTTGTTTTTATTGAACAACGTAACAAACAAGGCTGGCAAAGAAAGCCGCACACGTGAGCCACGACGTGTTCGTAAATGCACTATGAAAATCCCCTGTAAAATGGGATACTTGCACCTACCAATAATTCCCTCTGTTTGAGTACTTTATTCATGTAACGCTGACCGTGCACTTTGACTTTCCCAGTGAACAGAGGCATACTCGTACCTGTTTGCAGTTTCAAATTCCTCATAATCATGTAACTTCAAGTCACTTACAGCAGCATTTCTTATGATCATTGAGTGATAGAATACACATCCATCCCACTGAATAAATAAATAAATAAATAATATCGATATTTTTGTGCCAGAATCTATTCTTAAAAGTAAACGCCAGGATCTGAAGTACCGGTGTTCATCGCTTTGGCGATGATGAGGGGATGGATCTAGGATAAGGGGTCCTTTGTTTTCCAGCTACAGTGTCATTTGTTCTGTCTTGCTTCATAAAACAAACAAACCCGGCTCATCCATGCGGGTTGGCTCACGGCGCTCCTCCAAAACTACCGGATTAAAGAGGCGATTTGTTCACAAACAGCACATCAAAGACATTTATGAAGAATAACCAAGGGAGAAAAGAAGTGCAGTGTTTTTGCTCGACAAGATCCTGTGAAAGCACCGTGATGAGTCACTGCTCTACAAGTTCCTGTTTCGGGTTCCTTGTTTGGTATTGATTTTGTTATCCAGACATGTATTAACAGAATTTGCCAACATTTGTTTATCTTATCATGATCACACCAGTATAGGTGGAGATAAGTAGTCTCACCAAATGGAGGCAGAAAAGTTGGCACCCAGAGCAGAAATACCAGGTGGTTGATTGTGGCCACCAATCCAGCCTAAGACTGACCCTGCCTTCCTGGTTGAAGTTCCAGCAGCACTGCCAGAGACTCTCTGCTCAGCTGAAAATCTTGACATGTGTCCTGCTGGTTGGAAAACCTGTCCAGCACAGGAATATGTTTGATTTTCAGATATGTATTAATGAAATGCACCAACATTTGTTTATTATAACTCTTATCAGGATCCCACCAGTACGGGGGGCAACGTGTAGTCCAGCCAAAAGGAGGTGGAAAAGTCAACTCTGTATATGGCAGCTTAGAACAGTGATGTGTAAACATTAATACACTGATTGTTTT
>CM067477.1:30433417-30522127 GCA_034552555.1 Semaprochilodus insignis
CTGAGTTGGACATTCTGTTAGAGTTCCTTAAACGAAGGTGACCTTGACTACAAAACGACTACTTGAGTTCAGAGGTTTCAAGTCACCGAAAAACGCTGATCACAGAGTAATTTGATCAAACCAGTTCTGTAAGAGATCCGTCCAACTGCTGACTGTTGCCAAGATGAAGGAACCCTGGTAGTACGTCAAAGCTCTGCCGAGCTTGGCTGTTGCTGTAACGCCTCATACAGCCGTGCTCATAATGCAGCCTGAGTTGAGACTGGCATCTCTAGATTAGGAAGAGGTGGTACAGTGCACTGAATGTCTCGTTCTGTGTGTGGAAAATGGCTCCAAAGCAGATGTTAATGATTGGCTAAAAGAAGTGACTGGATTTGGATGTGCCCAAGACCATAGTGTGAAGGAAGTAGCTGAATCTGCAGGTGTATTGAAGCATACGGTCATACGGGTCTACCAGCAGTGGCTAAAATCCCAGTCTACAGGAAACTCTCCTTGGAATTGTGCCAGGGAAGGCATCCGCCAAATCTGGCCCAACTGACCAATTCTTTGATGCAGGAGTAGCTGAACATTGAAACTTGTCCAGTCTATGCCCAATCCCAGTCCATGCACTACGCTATTAAGTACGTTTCGGTCACAGCGGGCTCATATTTTGTCCAGTGAGCCCACTTGTGTGTATTACATCCCATTTCTCCTAATAGAACCCCGCTCCGTCTTACACACTGCTCTGTTAAGCAGAAATTGTACTTCCTTGTCAGTCCATATAAATGAGTCCCCTTGGACAAAACGGAGGAGTACCATCATGGGGTCAGTGTAGCCTCACAGACCACTGCAATCCACTTCTCTTTAGTCTCACTCATAGACATTTTCATACATAAAGGGAGCGTAAATAAGCCCTAACACGGCACCACCACTAAGGTTTCACACTTCTCTGCAAATACACATGCTTGTGTTCTGAGGTATAATCAGCCCAAATTACAAAGTCACTTTTATGTGGATGCCAAAATTTTCCAAAATGTCTTTATCCGCACCAACATCCAGATGCGTGTGGAAAGGGCCTTAGCGTAAAGCCTATGGACTTCAACCTGTCATAATTAAGTAATTGCGGCGTCACACCCATGTTGGACTGACGTGCAGAACCTGAAGTGCTACTGCACTGGGTAAACATTAATTACGTGGCTCCATACAGTACTGTGGAAAAAGTCTCTCTTCATTTACGTAGTTCCCTAAATATAATATCATAGTTTTTGATCTTCTCCTTCTCATGATCCAAGTAATCCCAGACATATTTAGTGATGTCGAGGCCTGGATTGGTCTGTCCATCGTGTAAATTCTTTTCCGAACAGTTCCTTTCAGTTTTCCAAAGGAATCTACAGGGGTATTTTCCCCCACACTTCCAAAGGTCAGTCTTAGAAATGTTCTGCATCTCACAATCCAAGTAATCCCAGGCATATTCGGTGATGTTGAGGCCTGGACTCTGGGATAGTCTGTCCATTACCCCGAGGACACAATCAGCTTATTTGCTTGATTTACTAATTCTCTTCTTCTTTGTCTATTTCCTACAGCTACACATCCTTACAGACCCATAGCGCTGAGCTTTCTTCTCACTAATTCTCTTCTTCTTTGTCTGTTTACTTGTATTTGACGTGTATGTGTCCATTCTTTTCTGGAAACTTCCTTTCAGTTTTCCAAAGGAGATATTTTTCCCACACTTCCGAAGGTCTGTCTTAGAAATGTTCTCCTTCTCACGATCCAAGTAATCCCAGGCATATTTTCGATGATGTTGAGGTCTGGACTCTGGGATGGTCTGTTTTGTCCTGAGAACACCAGCACCTTGATTTACTCATTGTCTTCCTCTTTGTCGGTTTACTTGTATTTGACTTGTATGCCTATTTCTCTTTATTACAGTGTCCATTCTTTTAAGAACACTTCCTTTCAGTTTTCCAAAGGAATCCACAGGGATATTTTTCCCACACTTCCGAAGGTCAGTCTTAGAAATGTTCTGCTTCTCACAATCCAAAGAATCCCATTATCCAGAGAACACCAGCAGCTTATTTGCCTGATTTACTAATTCTCTTCTTCTTTGTCTATTTCCTACAGCTGCACATCCTTTCAGACCCATAGCGCTGAGATGTCTTTTCACATTGTAAAGATGGTCAGAAACCACCTGTGCATATTTCAGATCTGAAGCAAGAGTGGAGCCTGATGTTCTTTTCTGATGTCTTTTGAAGCACTTTTTTGATGTTGGTTTGTCAGTTCAGGTTTGCCAGGTTTGGCAGTTAGGTGAACTCATTATCTCTGTATCCTTTAATACTTTAATTATTGTTTTGGAATAACTCCTGGAACGACTTCCTTATAGCAATTGATCATCTTATATCTAATCTTCTCAAATCTCCTGAGAAACGAATGACTACCTAATGGCCACATTACTGGAAATGAAATGAATGAAGGGTGGCCCTTAACTTTTGTATGGCACTGTGAATACGGCTGACGTAATGGTTCTTTGATCATGTACGCCTGTGAAACTAATTAATTTACATCCTTGGAGGGCATCAAATATTTGGACATGGCCATGGGCATGGGCATGGGCATATCCACCTTGAAAGTGTTTGCACAAGCTACAGAAGCATTTGTCACCAACCCACACCATGTCCTGAAAACAGAGAAAAGAAAATTTGTTGTAGGCTTAAAGGATTTATAGTAAACTGACACTTTCTCAATCTGAACAGTGAGAGTGCATTTCTTTGTAAGTTCAACAGAAGCTGAGAAAATAATGAACTCAGTGAACCTCTAAGTTCTCACGGGAGTCCAACACTTCCACATAATATCAAGGGTCAGTTTTACCTACAGCCATACATCCAATCCAGTAGTCTCCAATTGGCCTGTGTGTAGCACCTTGTTCAAGTTACACCCTCATTAGGTGGGGGCAGGGAGGTGGTGGTGGTGGGGGGTTGTGGGGGGCATGGTGTTAGTTGTCAGGTGACAATTGTTAGGATGAGGGTTTGAGTTTGAGATGTTATCACTGGCAAAGTAAACTATTTGCAGAACTTTACATGACTTTAGGACTGTGACGGAGCCGGTTCTCCAGCTCTATACAAATGTATGTCCTGGAGCTATAAATGTTCCTGGGCGATGGAACAATTATACACAGTTATCATGCTGCCTTGCTTGTGGAATGGTAGTGCTTGTGGCGATGTTGTGCACTGGGCCTAGCAACATTACTGGAGTAGAAACGCTACCTATGCAAGCCCTTCAGAACTGAACATCTACATAAATCTGGCTGTCCGAACAGCTGAGTCTCTTCAAACGCAGACTGAAGACCCGTGTGTAAAGCACTTCAGTGAGTGAGCACTAATAGATGTGTATGTTGGAATACTTTGTTTTTGCACTTATACTGACCATAACCTGTCTTCTATCTAGGTATGAGCGCTGGGTTGGGTTGCCAGGTAGTGCACTCATGCTTTATATATGTCTGTGTATTGTTCTCTCTAGGTATCAGCACTGGTGCTTGTTCGGGCAGTGTCTGAGCTCATGGCGAGTTTTAGACTCTAAACTTCTTGCACTACAGTGGTGTGAAAAAGTGTTTGCCCGCTTCATGATTTCTTATTTTTTTGCATGTTTGTCACTCTTAAATGTTTCAGATCATCAAACAAATTTGTACAATTTTAGTCAAACACAACACAAGTAAACATAAAATGCAGTTTTTAAATGAAGGTTTTTATTATTAAGGGAGAAAAAAAAATCCAAACCTAAATGGCCCTGTGTGAAAAAGTGTTTGCCCCCCAGTTAAAAAAAGAACTTCAGTTTCTCTAGCCACACGCAGGCCTGATTACTGCCACACCTGTTCTCAATCAAGAAATCACTTAAATAGGACCTGCCTGACAAAGCGAAGTAGACCAAAAGATACTCAAAAGCTAGACATCATGCCAAGAGCCAAAGAAATTCAGGAACAAATGAGAAAGAAAGTAACTGAGATCTATCAGTCTGAATGGCTGAAGAAAAACAAAGTGAAGACTTTGGAGTGACCTAGTCAAAGTCCTGACCTGAATCCTTTTGAGATGCTGTGGCATGACCTTAAAAAGGCGGTTTATGCTCGAAAACCCTCCAATGTGGCCGAATTACAACAATTCTGCAAAGATGAGTGGGCCAAAATTCCTCCACAGCGCTGACTCATTGCAAGTTACCGCAAATGCTTGACTGCAGTTGTCGCTGCTAAGGGTGGCCCAACCAGTTATTAGGTTTAGGGGGCAAACACTTTTTCACACAGGGCCATGTAGGTTTGGATTTTTTTTTTCTCCCTTAATAATAAAAACCTTCATTTAAAAACTGCATTTTATGTTTACTTGTGTTGTCTTTGACTAATATTTAAATTTGTTTGATGATCTGAAACATTTAAGAGTGACAAACATGCAAAAATATAAGAAATCACGAGGGGGGCAAACACTTTTTCACACTGGGAAACATTATCCAACGGAACAATAAGCATGTCTGTAAGACGCTCTGGATAAGAGCGTCTGCTAAATGCCTTAAATGTAAATGTAAATCTCAGACATTTGTTTACTGTAAGTCCTACTAATAGATAAAGAGGACTCGATAAAAGATGCAATGGAGAGTTTTTCATTCATCATTGGAAGTGAAAGTGATCCACTATCAAGTGTCCTTGTATGTGAACTCCTAGAATGAACCGTTTGGTATAGGGGATAATTAGGGTCAGGGTCAATGAAGTGTAAGCGTGGGTGATTATGGCGCCTTTTACATGTTATTGCTGGAATTAGCTGAAAAACGCCACAATTTCAGATTGTTCCATGTAGGCATGGGTGGTCTTTGCACTTTTGCACTTGCAAAAATAGGCAGCCCCCTATCAAAATACAAACTGCACTCATTGTCATTAAAATAGTAGCCCCCGGAAGGAAGTGTGGGATTGCAGTGCTGTTGGGAAGGAAGATAAAGGTTACCAGGAACACTAAATGATGACACATTTAGACTGATGGGGTCGGGCTGTCATGTTTGCTAACCCAGCATACCAGATGTCTCGGCATGGAGTTGTAGAGGTTCCTAATGGTGTCCTGTGATAATCCATCCCATGCAGCTTGAATATCCTCACACAGTTCCTGCAGATGGTGCGGTAGGGGTGGAGGCAGAATGACACCAGGTCTTCTGCATGTGTGACACGTGACAACAAACGGTTCATCTTGGTGCTGACCACAGTGCATGAATCCTCCTCTTATTGACACTAGATGAAGAGAAAATCACAAAATTAATGAGATTTTATAAGGAAGGTTCAACACAATACATCTTTCAGCAATACTATGTATAAGGAAGGCGGGAAAGTCAAACAAAGTGCAGCAGACAAAGTTTTTCTCCCAAAGTTAGAATTGAGTCGATGTCCACTAATCACTGATGATGTCGTCATGATGAAGGCCATACGAGAAGGACTTTGCAACAAGTAACATTAACATCTGTGACGAAATGCCCTTTCCATTACTAGCCATGAGGGAACCAGAGATATGCCCCACAGACTCTCACAAATTAGTGTTTGAATTTGCATACTAGATGGCCTTGTGGCAGAGAAAGACAAAGAAATTAAGAGTAACCCACTTCATACTTTACAGGATCATAAGGAGTGATCCAACCACACAACGTTCTTTTGTAGGCTTTGGGAAACCGGAGTTCATGGCATTCAATATCAGACCTTTGATATTTTGTAGATTGCTGGAGAAATGTTAGAACAAAGCCAGAACTCCATAGATCAGTACAGCATGCCATGCCATTCCCAACAAGCCCTCACACTGCAAGCCTTCAGGAAAAGACACCGACCCCGAAATCACCAGTTGTCTTTTCTGAGTTGTCTATGATGGAGTGATAATAAGACTGATATTCAATTTTATATACAACAGTCTAAAATTTTACTTGACAAGATGTCAGTGAAGTGAAGACGGTTGTGCTTTTACCCAGAACCTCAACCAATTTTCAAATGTACAGCCTGGGGTCTCTGTTCCTCTTGTCTAGAGCCCCAGGATCACTAAATCTCTAAATCCAGCCCTGCCTAAAGAATTAGGACTGTCAAAGAGCAAAAACTCAACAACAATAAAAAAAGCAAAAATTTTACACCGTTCTCGGTCTCACCAGGTGTATTACATTCAAGGAGATCACAAGAACCCTCATGACTCCACCATCAGATAAATGCTGAACCACAATATTATGTCTAGAATGATAGCATGAATTAAGCCACTGTTCTCTTAGAAGATAACATTTCCTGAAGACCACCTTAAATGTAACAGATGTTTAGATTGTTTTAACATAGCGAAGCTCCCACTGGGGTTATAATTATACACTGGACGTCTTTACTGAATGAACCCAAATGGATTATGTTTGCACAGGTTTCAGGAGTCCATATTACATTCTTATGTCTGTAATATCAGGATGGTAATGAGAAATACGCATTATTACTGCCCAAGTACACAGACAAAGACCAAACACATCTTTGACCTACATGAAGAGCTGCAGCCTCCTGGATCTAGCGCTGAATCCTCTCTCTTACCTCTTTTCCACCAACAAAGTGCCAGTGCTGGTGCTGGTTCCCAGGCTCTACTGAACCCGTTAAGAACGGCCCCCTTTTCCACTGGTTTGAGAGGCGAGCGAATACGTATCTGGAGATGGGTGGTCCTTAGTCCGGAAGCAGAAGTCAGCGGACAAGGCATAAAACCAATATGGTGGAACATGTTCTTCAATGGCAAACTTTACTTCTGGCTTTGAGGGCATATCTTAGCATCCAGAACCAACTCTTTCAGCATCTGTGCTCAGCCCAGAGGGCTCGTCATAGACAGCAATGACACACCAGGCAACTTGTACTTTCGTTTGCGTTATGAATGTGTACTATTATAAAGCAGCACTTTTAGCTTCTTAGCTATCGATAGTGTTTCCCACATTACGGATCTGCAGCATGTATTAAACGGCACGTTTGCTTCACATTGTAGATCGCCCTGCGGCTCAGTAGAAGACAAAAGCCTCCTGTTGAATGGGCTCATCCACGAGCACGTCACCGGTGGGATACGATTGTTCCCGAGTTCAGCTCAGTGCAGTTCATCTTTCAGCGCCATGCCCTTTTGCCCCTTGCATCATGGGTTCCACGGTTCCAGACCAGAGAGTTAATGGAGCTGGAAAGGCACCGATTTTTCCAGCCATAAACCAGTTTCTTTGTGGTGGAAAAGCACAGAACGGTCCGAGATTTCGGCACCGGCACCATGTTGGTGGAAAAGGACTATCTGTTCCTTGTGGGAGAATTTTGTTGTTAGGTCTTGTTCAAATGTTCAAATGAACCAGCTGTTGCCATCTTGATGTACAAAGCTGAAGTCAGCTTCTTATTCAAATGTTCCTGTTCCACCTTAAATGGTGCAGCAATCTGGCACCTGCATAAGAAGCCAACTTCAGTCTCATTGTGCTCGCTGAAAACGTCCTTCTAGCACAGTTTTCACATGACACTGTGTGTATATGTCACACACATGGGTGTGGATGGGGAGTTTTGTACAATAGGACCGTCTTATTCCTTTTATTCTGGTTTGGTTAATATTTAATAATATATCAGCATCCGCTTACCTTAGCGGGAGACGTTGCACTCGGCTGGTATCGATAATGATTCCTGAGTAGCACAGCATTATGTTAAATGGCTTAACTAGCAAGTGTCAGACTGACAGCTGATAGCGAGATTGCGAGCCGACAGGAATGAAACTTGGTGGGTAGGTTTGACATCATCAGACATGCCAGTTGAACACTGGGTCAGCCTCTCTGGCACAGTTTTAGAAAGGTTTAAATCATATTTAACAAAGAGACTGTTCCTGGTTTCACTGGGAAATTACTCATCAAAAAAAAATCAAAAGTATTTCTTGTGGAGTACCACAGGGGTCCGTTTTAGGGCCTCTGCAGTTCTCTTTGTACATGTTCCCTCTGGGTGATGTCATTAGGAAACATGACGTTAACTTTCATAGCTACGCTGATGACACGCAGTTATACATCTCCATTCCTTTGAATAATCTAGACTCATTAGAAAGACTTAGAAGCTGTGTGTCTCATATTTCTCAGTAGATGTCACAGAATTTTCTACAACTAAATGAAGAAACAACTGAAATACTGATTCACGATACTAAAACTCATGACAAAGCTTCATGACAAACTCGGTTCTTTAGCTACTAATATAAATCCTGAAGTACGGTCACTAAAATAGCTTTTTATCATTTAAGAAATACTGTATTGCTAAAGTTTGGCCTTTTTTGTCTCAGAGTGATGCAGAGAAACTCGCTCATGCGTTCGTTAAAAGCAGAATTGCTTACTGTAGTGCTCTTCTTACTGGGGTTCCTATGAGAACCGTCTATCCCCTGCAGCTCGTACAGAACGCAGCAGCTTGGATCCTAACAAAAACTAAAAAGAAAGCTCATATCACTCCTGTTCTGAAAGAGCTGCACTGAGCAGTGATGCCCTCCATGAGTCCTCCACCTGTGGAGGCACCTTTATCTTGCTTCCACATATCGTTACAATCCGACACCTCCTTTTGGGTGCAGCTACTTTTTTTGTTGACAATGAGTGTATTTTAGCTAGCTAGTTTTGTAAGCTAGCTAATGATACTGATATGGGGGGTTAACTAACACCAAATAGAGGTAGCAAATTTTTAAATAACCATTTTAGCTGATCCAGTAACTGTATTGCTTAAAATCAGCGTTACTTAGTTCTGTGCTTGGAAGAGATTTAGCTAGCTAGCTTTTTAACAAGATAACTTTAGCTACCATTATCACTAGCTAAATCAGTTGCTCAGTTAGCAGTATTAGCACTGTCACCTATAAGTAATTAATAAAGTCTAAATTCTAGGCCTTCTAAACAGCTTGGCTACATGGGTAATGTAATCTGATTGTTTTTTGCTGGCTCTGGTGACATAACAGCGATTCTAATAACGATTAATAGCGATTCTTAGTGTTACCTATATAGCACTGACCATGTCTTAACTGCTAGAGAAGGTGTTCTAAGCTGTGTAATGATTTCCTGAGAAAATCACTCCGATTATGAAATAGGGCTGCAAGGACAGATAACACTTCTAGCACAGATTAGCTCTTGGACATGTTCTGCTGTGTAAGAGCCAATGCAAACATTTAACGAGGAAGCTTTTTTTTTTTTTTTTCGTGCTTGCACACAGGCCTGGTGACCTTCAGCACTTTCTGCAGAATGCTGGCCAGTAAGGCAGACAGGCCCAGAATGATGTGACCCACAGTGGTCAGGGATCTGGTTCAGAGTACATGCTCTGAAGGAATAAAGGTTTTGGCTCATACGCAGAGCAAGAACCTGGAGATGACTGTTCTGATCGTGTCTCAGTTGTGTACTACATAGGGTGGCCATTTTCATAACCCCAAAAAGGAGGGCATCATAAAGGGGGCGGAGCAAGCATACTAGAACAGAATTAAAATCATAACCTAACTTATATAACACATAAATGATTGCTTTACTTGCCTAATTGGGGGGAATGGATGACATTCGTGAGTCTGACGGGAGCTTGCTGATTGACTAGCATTTACAGGGCTGACCTGCGGTTAGCCGGTAGGTGAGTCATGATGTCACATGACCTTGTTAAATCAATGAAACGCAAGGCGTGTCTTTCGACATGGACGTGAGCCAATGGCACAGATAATATTGTTGGCGAGTGAACATTTTAAATAGTTCATCCCGAAAAGAGGACTAATAGGCGTCTGTCCAGGTATTGCACCGGACGGAGGACTGGGAGTTGGAAACCCGAACTGTCCCGCCTAAAACTGGACGTGTGTACACCCTACTACTACACCCTAATCTTACACAGTATATACGTACTGTGTGCTAATCTTGATACTATGAGTTCGGCAGGCTAGTACACACAATATTACATTCTACATTGTTCCTTACGCGGCATTCACATGAGACAAGCCTCTGAGGGAGTTTCTCCTTGCCACTGTCGCCTTTGGTTTGCTCACTGGGGGCTTGGATCCGGATTTTCTGTAAAGCTGCTTTGTGACAACATGTGTTGTAAAAAGCGCTATATAAATAAATCTGACCTGACTTGACTTGACAAGTCGCTTACGTCGCCCCAAGTTTGTCTCCAATGGGTGTGTTGTCGCGATCGTTTACAATCCCACTTCACAGCATCGTAATTCATTTGCAAATCCCAACTCGATTTGTCACTTGTCACTCTGTCGCCGTGTGGCTTGCTGCTTGTCACTTAATCATGGCTACAAATTGTGTACTCCCTTAGGAAATGACTGGTCATTTGTCGCTCTGTTTGACATGCACGGAGTGACCCAACAGCTAGCACTGCGGAGATTCAGCGAGTAGTGCTGCCCTCCATGAGTCATCCTGTTAGTGCCAACACCACGTCAATGTCGCCAAAGACTGCAATGGTGTCATGCCAGACTGTCATGGAGTAACTCAGACGGGTTCCTCTTGGTGGAGACAACCATCTGTGTGTGGAGGCACTGTGGTCCGCGCCATCGCCAGACCTCGGATGCGCTATCTCTTGGATGCTCTTGGATGCGCTATCAACACTCCACTCCTACCGCACCATCAGCAGGAACTGTGTGAGAGTATTCAAACTGCATGGGATGGATTATCACAGGACATCATTAGGAACCTCTACAACTCCATGCCGAGACGTCTGGCGTGTTGCATTAGCAAACAGGGTGGCCTGATTTAGTGACAAGCAGCAAGCCACACGGAGCCAAGCTGGACTATGAAGGTTGAAGCCTACATGACAAGTAAATGCATTATTAAGTAGAGTGTACTTATTCGTACAGGCTGCTTTGACTTGGTTTGAACTCACATTTATACACCGTTTCCGGTCCCGCGGCCGTCGTCGCATCGCTGTTACATCACCGTCTGCCATTTTTTTATCGTTTCGCAAAGGATATATGTTGAATTGTGTTGAATTGAATCCCATTCAATTGTGGGACAACAGTGTGCATCATTATCATACTCAAGAACAGACTGTTTCTAGGTGTGCACTGCTGAGAATGATCCACCACCCACATAATACCTGCTCTGTGGGGGTCCTGTGGGGGCCCTGACCATTGAAGAACAGATTCAAAAAGTATACAGAGGAACAGATGGACTACAGTCTGGAACTGTAGAACTACAGAGTGTCCTATATGGTCAGAGGAGCTGATAAAGTGTTATGAGGAATTTGTCTTCCGCATTTAACCCATCCATGAAGTGAAACACCCACATACACACACTCTAGTGAACACACATGCTAGGGGGCAGTGAGCACACGTGGAGCACTTGGAGCAGTGGGCAGCCCTATCCACGGCGCCCGGGGAGCTGTTGGGGGTTTGATGCCTTGCTCAAGGGCACTTCAGTCGTTACAACGAATCGAACCGGCAACCCTCCGGTCACGAGGGTCCCACGAAAAGTGGATAAAGAGTGTAAACACATTGAGGTGGATTTAATGTTATGGCTGATCGATATAAACTACATGCTCCTAAACTAGTGAGGATTACTATTAAGTGCGCAATAGGGCTGCACCCTGCAACAAAACACTCTGCTTTCCTTTTTAAACACGCAGCCCAAACACCACCCTGATCAGCTCTTTCTGAAGAGTGCAGGAACGTAGCTGAGCGTTAGAATACAGAGCAATAAGGCATAGCAGCAGGAAGGCATGTTGTAAGTTGTTTTTGAGGGCACGCTCCAGCCTGGAGCTCTTCCTCACTCAGTTTGTCGGCAGGTCAGGTCATGTTGAGCTGGACTCCTGCGGGATTTGGCAGCGCTGCAGCTCCCCAACAGCCTGAGCATTAGCCAGACTCATAAAGCAGAGGCTAAGCCAATTTGCTGTGAGAAATCTGTTTGTGTTTTCGGACTTCTGAGAAAAGCTGGAGGGCTGTGGAAGCCTTTTCTTTAGACATTTGCTCTGTGAAACTATTGAAATAATTAATCGAGATTAATTAATGGGTGGTGGATCATTCTCTGCAGTGACACTGACGCGGTGGTGGTGTATTAGTGTGTGTACAGTCAGAGACGACAGCTCATCTGCTGCTGCATAGACTGTGCTGGCACTCTGCCCTGCATGTACATTCAGAGACCACAGCTCATCTGCTGCTGCATAGACTGTGCTGGCACTCTGCCCTGCATGTACATTCAGAGACCACAGCTCATCTGCTGCTGCATAGACTGTGCTGGCACTCTGCCCTGCACGTTTTAGTGGATTCCCTGCTGTAACACACCCCCTGCGGCTCTGAAAGGACTTAACAATGAGCTGATAAGTTGAATTAGGAATGTTGGGAGCAGGGAAAGCAATAAAATGTGCTGGTCGGGCTGCATCCAGGACCAGGGTGGAGAAACACTGCTCTAGTCCTTCACCAGTGGTCACAGGATGTGGTTGGCTGGATAGTAACTGGAAATGACATGTGTAAGAGAGAACATGTATGAAAGCACAATCACACTATGTGGCCAAAAGTATGTGGACACCTCTCTAAAGTATTGAGCTCAGGATGGGTATCATCCACAGGTTTACATTACTTTTCTTAAATACACTCGACACCATTGAAGAGAAAGAGCCTTTATTGGGGACAGTCTGGAACATGGAACACTTTTAAAAACATCACTAGCTAAAAGGTATAGGCGTTTCCTTAACGACAGAACCACAGAAAAACTCCTCCAAGTTAATGCTGCTTTCAGTTGTGAACCAACCACAAACACGCCAGCAAGTGAAGCAAGCTTTTCAATGAGGCAGGGACGATATTCCGACAAAGCATCAGGCAAAGCATCAGGAGCTTGGCAGATCAAATGATCCTCTGTACTGGTGGTCTGTATGGGCCGTCTGGAACTTGTTCACCGTGTGTGCACACCTGTAATCATTTACATATCTGCCTGGGACATAACGGCAAGCTGAGTTTTGCAGCGGTCCGACACTTCTATCTGGAAGGGTTGTTGTTTTGTCTCAGTGAGTGTACATGAAACTGCCCCCCCCCCCCCCCCGTTTCATTTTCATAGATAAAATACACTGGATATTTTAATGGTCAAATAAAGAGCACTAATTGGGGCAAATTGCTGAGTTAAATCACATAACATGGCCAACAGCTAACAGCTAACTTTAGCCGACCTTTGGGTAATGTGCCAGGAGAGCTAACCTTTATGGCCAAGCATGTCATCCTCAAGGAAAAGCCTATAGCCCTTGTCAAACTTGCTTATCACTGGAAACTACTCCACCAGACGAATGATGTCTTCCATGGAAAAACTGCTGCAACGTTTACCCGACTATGACGATTCCGCTGCATCTAATACGGAAACGTGAAAAGGCTCTATTGGCTGAACAGGCTGTAGTTTGAACGTCAGGTGCGTTCAGCAAACCCTTCGCTTCACTTCAGCCTGTTTCCACCGCTGACTATGAATGGCATCATGCTGAGGTGGGAGCCCATAGAGGTTAGGTTGACAATGCTGGAGTATTCCCTCAAGCTCGCCTTCCCAAAACAAGCAAAAACAGGCCTCAACAAGCTGCCTTTCTTGTTTATCAGCTTGATCTTGCCCTGAAAACAACCCATACAACCCAACAAAAAAAGAGAAATTGCTCATCAAAAACACAAACATGATGTCTGTTTCAGTGGGAATTCTGCTTTCATACAAAATCCCATTCGGCACACAAATGGCATAAAAGTAGCTGAGTTTATGTTCATAATCATAAGTCTGTTGACATGCGTGCTATGAGCCTTAGTAAGTCCTGTCTGGGCAGAGACACTTGATAACCCAGGCCTGGGTGAGGTTAAAAGTAACAGACTGTGAGGCTAGCTGTATGCTGGGCCTGCAGCTGGGCCTGTAGATCCTGGCCAAAGCTGGCATCCCAGCTCGGCTCATGAATGCTCGTTTGGCAATAACTCCGGCGACCAGGCAGGCCATGGAAGTGGTGCAATCTGGCACATTCCTGGGAAACCTTTGGCGGCCTGCATTATCCTGCTGAAAAATGCCAGCTGGAAGCCCTGCCATGAGAGGCAACACATGTGGTCGGAGGACGTCCTGAACATATCGCTGAGCTGTTAGTGTTTCTTGTATCTAGGGGTGACCGACTGTCATATGCGATGACTCCCCAGGAACATCGGCAAGCTGAAGGTTCTCCTACTGCAGCTGCAGTGCCTCCCATGTGACTCCATACATCTATGCCTGTGCAAGCTTGTAGCGGGACACGTCATAGTCCCGACCTCGAGGCCAGCCATGCCAGTGACTCACAAAGTCTAAGCAGAGTCCCTGGGGTGTACAGGGGCATACCCCTCTTACGTCTTTCTGCAGCAGGAGTTTTAGAATGCCCACTGTCGTTATTATCATTACTGCACTCATCATCGAAAAAATAGCTGCACCCAGAAGGAAACAATTGACAGGAATGAAACTTGGTGGGTTGGTTTGACTTCATGAGAATGGTGTAAGCAAGGACGGGCCTTATCGCTGTACCTGACCATATAAGGTCGTCCTGTTGCGCCTGCTTTCCTTTCTGACTCCTGCTGTTGTGTTGGTAGCATCCTTTGTAAGTGAAATATGCCTCAGAGAAGAGTTCGAAAGCAGTTCCAGCAGCTGGAAGACTTGGAAGCGGGAAGCGGGATGGTCTGATTGATGTATTGTGTGCCATACCGGTGGTGCGGACACTACCATAGCACGCTGTTGGTGGAAGTGGTTAGAAGAAGTTTCACACCAGCGACATGAAGGATCTGGGAGACCTACGTGAACCACGGAGAGGGAGAACCGGTGGATTGTCCATCATGTGCAGAGTGACCCAACAGCCACGACTGTGGACATCCAGCGAGCAGTGATGTCCTCCATGACTCATCCTGTTAGTGCCAGCACCACCACGACTGCCCTTAACACCACGTCAACATTGCCAAAGACTGCAATGGTGTCGTGCCAAACTGTCATGGAGTGACTCAGAATGGCAGCGGGTCATCCTCAGTGACGAGTCCCGCTTTTGTCTTGGTGGAGACGACCAACAAATCCGTGTGTGGAGGCACCGTGGTCAGCACCAAGATGAACGGTTTGTGGTCACGTGTCACACATGGGCTGGTGTTGATGATGAGTTTAATTCATTTTAGTGTAGCATTTTATTTCTATTTCTATTTATTTTTAACACTTGCAGTTCATTTGTATTGCCGTTTCTATATGTTGTATAAAATATATATTCTCTGATTTGATTTGTTGTATTTAGTATGTATTTATTGTTTATTCCCTTATTCCCTAGTTTCTTAAATTTCTTTTAGTGTTTCTACATTTCTAAAATGACCAGGATCAGCTTTTGCCCTGCACGTTTTGTTGGACACTGACAGGAACACAGTAAACAGACGTCCCAGATCCACAGCTGATATTTATGCACTCAGGTGGTTTCCTGCCATTACACCAAATCAATTGCTGTTCCTTCAGGGCTGTGCTAATGGATGTGGCCCTGTTATGTGGTTAATCAGTCTGGAGAAAGAAACGGCAGACCAGAAATGACACTGCAAACACTTTTCTGTTCCCACCTTCATCCAGACTCATTCACATGTGATGATGCATACCCGTTCAGCGCAATGAAGAAACAAGCCTGGAATATTTATGATCTGTGGCCCAGTGGGGAGCAGGCCACGGTGTCCACTCGCGCCCGGCCCAGTCGGTGTCAACCCTGTGAATGTTATTAGAGCTTCTGAAGGGCTTTTCTTTTCTTCTGCGCGAGCGTTTAGCTAATGCTCAGGCCTTGCCAGGGCTGTTTTCTTTGGCAGCGAGCGCGACTCTGAGCTGTTCTACAGTCCACGTCCCTGGAGAAGCATAAATGTGCATTCATGGAATAAGCAGACGGAGGAGAGAGCAAGAGCAAGATGCTGTCACAGCTATTTATGAGCGAAAGTTCTGATTTAGGGCCAGTTTTCTCCTTTACCTTCTTATGGATTTGGTTTTTATGATGGAACATGATCATAAACCCTAGAGGAGATGGATTATTTTATCCCAGCTAAGTAGTATATTTTAAGTGATTAGAGACAAAATCCCTGATCTTAATCCAGTATGAATCTGCAGTGTCTGTAGTGTTTACAGTCTGACAGTAATAACTGTGGAGTGATTTTAATCCAGTATGAATCTGCAGTGTGTGTAGTGTTTACAGTCTGACGGTAATAACTGTGGAGTGATTTTAATCCAGTATGAATCTGCAGTGTCTGTAGTGTTTACAGTCTGACGGTAATAACTGTGGAGTGCTGTTAATCCAGTATGAATCTGCAGTGTGCGCAGTGTTTACAGTCTGACAGTAATAATTGTGGAGTGATTTTAATCCCATATGAATCTGCAGTGTGCGCAGTGTTTACAGTCTGACAGTAATAACTGTGGAGCGATTTTAATCCAGTTTGAATCTGCAGTGTGCGTAGTGTTTACAGTCTGACAGTAATAACTGTGGAGTGATTTTAATCCAGTATGAATCTGCAGACACGTCCTAGTAAGGAGTGTTGTTATATATGAAATGTGTCCTGTAATAAAATGCTGATGTGGCCATCCATCCAGGATATCTGTGGGAATCTGGGGATGTTCCCCTCATAACCAGACAAACTTCATTACAGCCCTTCCTCTGCTAAAACATTCAAATTTATTATTCCTCAAGAGGAAATCAGATCTGCAGATGAGATCTGAACAGCTGGCAACATTGGTTACAGCAGCAGCTACAGCCTCGTCACAAAGCATAAACCTGGCAGAGACTCCGCTGGCAGGTTCCACCAACACCAGGAATCAGCTGGAAAAGCTTCACCATAGCCTCTTGATGTTCAGGAAAACTGCACAACTGGATGGCTGCTTGCGTTCAACAAGCCGACCTCTGTAGAAACAAAAGACCCTTTGAGACGTTTGGTCATGTTGGCAGGTATCCTGAAAAGCAGGCTTGATGGCAGCAGCTCAAACACTTGTAGGAAATGACGGTCCAGACAGGCCAGGGTGGTTTTCCGGCAGTCTTAACGACTCATTTATAGCGTATATCTGAAAGTCGGCCTTGGTTTTCTCCAGTGATTTTACCCAAAACTGGGAGATTTTGTTGATTCAGCTCAACTTTGTCAAAAAGCGCCATTCTAGAAGACCAAACATTAACGTTTCCCAAAGCTGTAAGTCTGTCTGAGGCCACTTCATACCTCTATTTGCTTTGGGCTAAGTGTTCTAGACATGCTGTTTGCACAGTACTAATTGGTGTGGTGTGTCCATTAATTGTTAGCTACAGCTGCCTCACAGCTCCAGTGCGAAACTAAAGAACATGGATGCATGTTGGACGCTTTTTGAGAAACAAGGGGTGCACTATAGCCATTATTCATGGGTTAGCGGCTAATAGGGTGAGGTCTGAGCTAAACACAGAGCAATACTGCACAAATCGAACGTGTTTATGCAGTTTAAACCTCTTAGATATTTCTGTAGAGATTATGCAACGTGCTTGGAGTTTAGAGGGTTGCTGTGTGTCTATAATCCCATAATGACCAGTTGAGGCAAGGCTGTTCCTTCTGGCACAATTATTGTTAGTGCTCCTTCTTAGCAGCAGCTGTGTAAAGAGCCTAACACTCCCTTTACTGTAAAGCTAAGGGCCGCCGTAATGTATGCTACTGCATGCTAAACTGGCCAAAACTACTGTTAGTTTGCATGTTTGGCCAGCCACACTACCAATGTTATGCTCTTCCAGGCACTGGCTTTAATCTGTTTTAAGGGAAACAAAGGTTCGTAAGCAGCGAAGGAATGCAGTGCTGTATTATATGCTGAATATTCTGAATGCTGTACTAGAATACTGTGTGTAGTCTATTTGTTTCTCTGCATGCTTTATTAACCCCCTTTCACTCTGTTCTGCCCCCACAGGACCACCACAGGGCAGGTATTATGTGGGTGGTGGATCATTCTCAGCACTGCAGTGACACTGACATCGTGATGGTGTGTTAGTGTGTGTGTTGTGCTGGTGTGAGTGGATCAGACACAGCAGGGCTGCTGGACACTTCAGAGAATAGTCAACCAACCTTAACTATCCAGACCAGCAGCGTCCTGTGGGCAGCGTCTTGTGGGTAGCATCCTGTTGGCAGCATCCTGTGACCACTGATGAAGGACTAGAGGATGGCCAACACTGCACTGTGCAGAAGCAGATGAGCTATCGTCTCTGACTGTACATCTACAAGGTGGACCAGCAAGGTGTGTCTCCTGACTGTAGGAGCTTAGCTTAGCTAGGTTAGTTCCTAGCGTAAGCTGCTACCTGCATTGCTATAGTCATTTGCCCTACACATCTACAGCTATTATTATACATGGTAGAGCCTTAGTGAGCTATCAGCTATTATACTGAGTTAACTAGGCAGAGAGCGACAAAGGGGAGCATCCTGATTGGTCTCTCTTTGTGCTTAGTAGACCAATGAGGTGTCTCTGTGGGCAGGGCTTTTCAGTCTACCTCTCCTCTCTTTCACTGTACCGTTACCCTTATGGCATTTAGCTGACGCTCTTATCCAGAGCAACTTACAAGCTTAAAAGATTTACAGGTAGGCCAATGGAGTGTTAGGAGTCTTGCCCAAGGACTCTTACTGGTGTAGCACAGCATAGTTACCCAGACCGTTGGTTTGTCAGCGGCTGAATTCCAAACACCCAGTGTAGTTGTACTTCCCATGTAGTGCACTTTGCAAGTTCTGGCTTCTACACCAAAACATTTATCCAGTATGGAATTGTATACACACGGCTGGATCCCAAATAGCTGTGTATTAGACATATGATGCACGGTTGGTTACAGGAGCCACTTATCCTGGTGGACTATGTAGGGAGCAGGGGGTCATTTGAGATTCAGCCAGCATTATTGCTCAGTACTCGGATGTGCAGCGTGTCGTTTTGAATGAAACAGCTTCATGGGAAATTGTCTGTAGATTGTCAGAGCTGAGCTGTCTGCATGGGCTGTGTTTCACGTGCAGTGTGAGCACCCATGTCGCGTCATGTCAGACGGCCTGAGCGCTTTCGTACAGTGTGAGCACATACATCGCAGGTTTGCTCCATACACGGTGGGCGATTCAGCAAACAACAAGATTTCTAAAATGGCACAGTGTATGCTTGGCTTAGAGGTTGCCTCGTTTACAGAGGTCTTCTTGAAACTAGTTTTTAATTACTATTAAAATGTCATTATGTATATATTGTAATTCTTTAGATCAGGTTATATATTACATTTTTAACATGCAATCAATAAGCTCTACATTTGTCCTTGTTAATACCAATAATGTAGAAATCTGCAGTTTACTCGCAAAACAAGTAAGTTTCTTTCAAATACAAAGAGCTCTGTTGTTACATCTCGCCTTGCTATGGGGGAAGAATGAAGCAGAGGGTGGACTCTATAATTAAACTTATTTTTTAACTACCCCTTTAATTTTTCTTATATTCAAAGCAGGAAATGAACCAACACTGAACTTGTTAGCTAATACCAGTGCATTTTATACTCATACACACTGTGTTAGTTTAAGAGAGCAGAAAGCTGAGGATAATGTAAGCTGATCTTTACCTTACGTGAATGGGTTACTGTAAGCAATGTGAGTAGTCCTCCTGTTCTTTGGTCTGTCTTCCTGAAAGTTGCCTACAGCTACAGGAAGCTACAGAAACTGCTGCTTTAGCCCATATCAGTAGAACCTTTAACCTCTATTAATGAGCTCTAGCCAAGCTATAATCCACATGTGAAATTTTACCTACTTACAGACTGTGGTGGGTGTGCACAGTAGTGATATCACTCCTATCACGCACGCACGCACACACACACACACACACACACACACACATTTATACGGATACACTCAACCTCAAAATAGTTGTACAAATAGCTGCACCCAGAAGGAATCACCTGACAGGAATTAAACTTGGTGGGTAGGTTTGACATTGTGACACATGAGAATGATTCAGGTTTCACGCTCATGTGACGTAAGCAAGGATGGGCCTTATCACTGTACCTGACTGACCCAACAGCCACGATTGCAGACATTCAGTGAGCAGTGGTACTCTCCATGAGTCATCCTGGTAGTGCCAGCACCATTGGCAGACGGCTGCACAATACAGGACTAAATGCACACAGACCATTACGACGACTGTCCTGAACACCACATCAACGTCACCAAAGACTGCAATGGTGTCGTACCAGACTGTCATGGAGTGACTCAGAATGGGAGCGGGTCATCTTCAGTGACGAGTCCCGCTTTTTTGTCTTGGTGGAGACGACCAACGAATCCGTGTGTGGAGGCACCGTGGTCAGCTCCAAGATGAACGGTTTGTTGCCATGCGTCACACGTCCAGAAGGCCTGGTGTCACTCCACCTCCACCCCTACCGCACCATCTGCAGGAACTGTGTGAGGATATTCAAGCTGCATGGGATGGATTATCACAGGACACCATTAGGAACCTCTACAACTCCATGCTGAGACATACACATGATGAGACATTTGTCCTAATTTGTCCCCCCGTCTGTGTAGTGATACACATGCACACACACTGGGACGAGTGGTGGGCAACCTTCTGGTCACAAGGCTGGTTCCTTAACCTCCAGCTCATTGCTACCCTATGTCACAACCTTCCTTGGATTCCCCTGAATGGGATCCTCCCATATTCCCATATAGAAGCTCATCTTTTTTTTTTTTTTTGCATTTAGTCCAGTTTTGCTTTTGGCTCTCAGGTGGTTCCTATCCACGTTGAGCAATGAAACACTCTCTGATGTTGTCTGGCTTGCTATGTGTAATGTGACACTGTTCCAAAATGAACAAGACTGAAGCACTACTTTAATTGCACTGTTTACTCAAGGGCAGGCCTAAGTCTGGATGTTTGACTTCGCCCTCATTCAATGAAAGAATAACCTATTGTCACACCCTCGGGTCTCGCTGACACCGCCGATCTCCCGGACTCCATTTCCTAGAGTGCACTACCTGATGACGTCACACGCACATGTCCTCAGTCAACCAATCATTCACGCTCTAGCTCACCAGAATAGTGATTGATGCCAGCTGACGTTCTCCTCACTTCCTGTTTATGAACCACCCCCCACAAACACACAGTCGTCGCAAAGTTTTGCCAAACTCAGTTTGCATTACCGAGCGGTCCAGCTACCTGTTTCAGTGCTTACTCTGGTTCTGACTCTCTTTCGTACTCTATTCTCCCTCTGTGGATCTCCCCTCTTGTCTTGGTAGCCTGTTGTATGCCTGGCTGGTTTTCGACCCTGTTTCCGTCCTCCTGACTATTCTCTGCTTATCTCCCTCTTATTCTGTCTGCTGATCTGTTTGACACTCTGGCTCTCGACCTCCGCTTGTCTCCTCTGTTTATGACCTGGCATTATCCCTTTGCGTTGCTTGCTTGTCCTTTGTTGTTGTGTACAGCTTCCGGTTTGTTCAATAAAACGTCTCTGACTTTTAGCTCTGCTTGCGTCGCGCCCAGTTCTTTGCTCCTGACACATATTTTTCTTTTATTTTAATTGCTTTTAAGTAACAAAACATATTGCATAGTGAACTCCAAGCTGACCACGACGCAGATGTAACATGAGGTTACCACCTGCAAACCAATGACATTTTACATATCATGTAAATATCATGGCTAGCTAAGCATTGGTGCTCAACTCAGAGAGACACTGCAGAGAGACTGTCCAACCGAGTCCACAGGGTCATCAAGTGATGCACATTTCCCCTCAGCAGGAGGTCTCCTTATACCATGACTATATAATTTCATGAGGTTATATCATAATGAGGTTATATCCTAAAGCTAACACATTGCTAGCTAAGTGGCTAGCTAAGCATCGGTGCTCAACACAGCACTCTCTGTAGGGCTCCTTGCTTGCTTCTTCTCAACCCTCCACACATGTTTTGGCCCCTAAGTTTAGGCACCTCTGCAGTGGAGAGAATCTTTGTCAGGCCAAAAGACTCCGGAGCGATATGCGCAGAGTTAAAAGTCAAAGTAGATTTATTAGACAGAAGACTAATCCAACCAAGCAGCAATACACGACTTAGCATAAAGGGAGAGGCAAAAGCAGGGTCAGGGACAGGCACAGGTCGAAAACCAGAGGAATCAGGCAGCGAAGGCAGACAGGTCAGAAGGGCAAGGCTAGAGAGTGAGAGAGAGAGAGAGAGCGAAGGTCGGAAACCAAATGGAGAAATACAAGGCCAGAAAGGGAACGATCAGAAGAATAGTCGGATACACAAAGAGAGTCAAAACCAGAAAAGTGCAGAACAAAGTGAAAACGCTCAGAATTGCAAACTACGTTTGGCAAAGCTTCGCAGGGAACCACTGGCAGCCATGAGGCTTATATATGAGTGAGATAATGGATTACAGCTGTGCTAGAACTCTGGAGAGCGGGAGCAAATCGGAGATTCCGATCGTGCACATGTGGGAGTGACGTCATTGAGCGTAGCCCTCTGGGAAGTGGAGTCCGGGAGAGTGGAGGAGATGGGGGAAACCCGGAAGCGTGACAATCTCCAACCAAGTCTGCAGTGTCATCAAGTCATGCACATTATGCCTCAGCTGAAGATCTCCTCATACCTGGACTATATAATTAGGCTCTAAAGACCGTGATTATCTGACTCAAACGGGCTTCAGGATTTATGCAATCATAAGACTGAAACACAAATCCAGTATGAATCTGTATAACAGCAATAAGCTTTATGCTCCTGAGGCTTTATGCTCCCCACAAGAATAACTGCATATAGAGCATGAACTCAGTGATAAAGGAAAAGTAAAAAAAATAAATAAATCATAACGCAAAAACATAAATGTTGGAGTGGGAACTCGCTTTCCGCTCCAGAGGCACCTCGGAGGAATTTTCCACAGGATTAACTTTAGGTAGACCATGAACTTGATGTTTGGAAAGTTGCGAAGGCATTAAGGAACCTTTGCCAGTGGTGATTCACCCCTCTCGTTTCTTTATGCCCCTTTGTTTCCTTCTCTACACAAACAGACATCCACACCTCCTGTAAAGAGAGCTGCCTGAGGCTCTATACAGAAGCCGTAATTATACCTTAACACCACTGCTGCTTTCGCTGAGCTCATTTTTCCAGCAGTGTTAACCCGGCACAACTCACAAGCTGAAAAGGACAGCATAACTCCAACCACTGACCACTAGCGCCATATATTTACAGTGGGGAACCCTCAGAGCTTCTTCTAAGACCTTATGGTCTCTGTGGAATTAAAAGAAATACATGTCTGTTATTGTTATTGATTTTGTATTTAATATACTGTAGTCCATATGCCTGTTGTGTGTGAACTGGACATGTAGTTCCATAAAACTATTTCATTGTTGGAAATAAAAGGGTTCTTGAAACAGCCAATGGAAAACTATCAAATCAGGAATGAAACTTGGTGGGTAGTTTTGACATTGTGAGACGTGCAAATGATTCAAGTTTCATGCTCGGCTGCACATGTAACATTAGCACGGATGGGCCTTATCGCTGTAGCTGACTGACCAACAGCCACGATTGCGGACATTCAGCAAGCAGTGAAACCCTCCATGAGTCATCCTGTTAGCGCAGCACCATTAGCAGATGTCTGCACCACACAGGACTACATGCACACAAACCGTTATGACGACTGTCCTTAACACCACGTCAACGTCACCAAAGACTGCAGTGGTGTCGTACCAGACTGTCATGGAGTACTGTTGACGAGTCCTAATGTTGTTTTGGTGGAGACGTCCAACAAATCCATGTGTGGAGGCACCGTGGTCAGCGCCAAGATGAAAGGTTTGTTGTCACGGGTCAAACATGGCAGCCTGACACCATAGTAGAGAGACACTACTTGTGTATGTGTAGCTCAGTAAATATTNGTCATGGAGTACTGTTGATGAGTCCTAATGTTGTTTTGGTGGAGACGTCCAACGAATCCGTGTGTGGAGGCACCGTGGTCAGCACCAAGATGAAAGGTTTGTTGTCACGGGTCAAACATGGCAGCCTGACGCCATAGTAGAGAGACACTACTTGTGTATGTGTAGCTCAGTAAATATTGATCATATCAGTCTAAATTTATCATCATTTATTGTTCCTGGTAACCTTTATCTTCCTTCCCAACAGCACTGCAATCCCACACTTCGTTCTGGGTGTAGCTATTCTACTGATGATGAGTGTGTGTAGTAGTATGTGTATACAGGCCCATGGAAATGACCTGATACGTTCCTCCTCCATTCCCCGCCCCATACGGCGACTTTTGGTTAGGCCTGTTGTCACATAAACATCTCACAGCTTTCTGAGGAATTACATTTCAATGTTGTGACAACTGTGTGGGCTTCAAAACAATAGGCTGTCACAGGTGCTCAAAGTGGGCTGTTACACACCGGGAACCCAGTTCCAGTACTTCCAACATTGGGACTATTTCTTGTGTACTAGCATTTCTCACGGACTGATGGTGATGTGTCCGATTTAGTGCCTCTTTCAAATTCACGCCTCCGCTTGTGAAACACATTCACTGAACAGGAACTAACGCTGAGTAACACTGGACTAAGGGAAGCAAAATTGTGTGGCCAAATGTATTGACCGTATCAGCACTGTACTGTACTGTCCACAGGGTGATGGCCACAGGGCATACAGCCTACCAGGAACTGGCATGCATGAAGGAGGCTCTTGCGGCCCTGTTAAAAGGGACTGTTAAAAGCCTGAGGCTCTTCTGCTTGTTCGCCCAATATGTTTTCAAGTCAGGTTCATGTTTTCGTTTGACTGTGACTCATAATAAACTTTGTTTCTTTTTAATTATGCAAAGCAGCATATGGCATATGCAATGACTACACCAGAGTCTCTCAGCCTGAACCACCCTCTAATGGTCTGTGGGCCTGTACTGTGGGCCAGAAATATCATATACAACCATATTAGTGTTATAAAAAGTATATACAGATCTAAATATATGAATGTACACATGAACAAATAACAACATCGCTGCAACAGGCTAACTGAACATCTTCAGTAAAGATGACTGTGTTTGGGTGGGTCCGTAAAGCAAAATGTAATGATACCAATATTCCGATACTGATGTTTTAAAGCATGTGATTGTCAACAATGACCAATGGCAATTTTAAACTAAATTACAACAGAAAGTCTGGCATTTGTTTATGATAATTGTTGTTTTGGCTATTATTATAATAAACATCACATAAACATTCAAGCATCAGAATCCTCCATTTGTTTCTTCTTCAATAACACCACTTAACAAAATTCAATTCCACTGTTCAATTAAAGTAATATTTTAAGTCTGACCTAAATGTGTATCCATTAGATTAACATTTGAATATTTAAATTTTGAATAGTTACAGAAGACGGAAGGAAAAGTAGTCCCCATCATTTACGGCAGCATTTTGTTTGAGAGATATACGTACGCATACATCCTAATAAATTAATAAATTAATTCATTAATTCATTAATGATATTGATATGTTCGTACCTGCAGCGATTCTCAAAAGTAACCCCCAGGATAGTAAGTATAGATTTTCAGTCATCAGTCCGCCCGGCTCTACTTGAGTACTGTACTAGCAGGGGACAGGAGAATCCATCATAGGCAACAAACTTCCAGACTTACAGGACATCCACCAGTCCACTGCCTGAGGAAAATCCATAAGATCCGGCTGAACAGTTGCCACGTGGGCCACAACCTGTTCAGCATACTGCCATCAGGCAGGAGGCACCGCAGCATCCGCGCTAGAACAAACCGGCTAATGAACAGTTTCTACCCACAGCATATCAGGTTCCTGAACATGCTGTGAGTCTTTCACCAATACCACTTCACTACCAGTGAGTCTTCTCTCTCTCAGATTATCCTAGTCTAATATATTGTACATATCGTCGCTGTCCAAAGAAAAACAAGTATCTCCAAAATGCCAACTTTACAGGAGAGGCCAAAGACCTCATTTAATTTGAATGGAAGTCAATGGAACCAGACATCTTTCCAAGAAGTTTTAGCCCATTTCTGTTGGTCCATTCATCATGAAACTTTCACACAGTGTAAACAGCATCTGCTGTACTCAAATGATGCATGAAAGTGAAAATCGACAAAAATGGAGATACATGTTTTTCTTTGGACAGCGACGATATCAGAGATATTCTACATAGATCCTCCCGTCTCTGTATATTCTGTATTTTGTGTATAATTGTGGTGTATTTTATGTATATTTTATATATCTCTGTTTATTTAATATGTGTAGTTAGTATGTATATTAATACTGTCCTGCTGTAGAGTATTACCCTGAGCCTCACCACAAGCATTTCGATGCATGAATGTCCTTACATGCTTTGCAAATGACAAATAAGCTTGAAACGCAGGTCTGTTTTATTTCCCAATCATCCTTGTGCAACACTCAAGGTGACTCACTTTTGGTCTTATAATGTATCTCATTGTGTTCTGTAGGGTGAAATGTTCTGAAGCAGCGCTACATGTTATACAGCATATTTGCTCCATTAGCAGCACATCCGTCTGCAGCTCTCTGCAACACTGTTCTTCTGAGCTGCATCCTGGGCTCTGCTTTCCTCCTTCCTGTAATCCGGGAACACTGGTGTAAAACCCCAGGCTTGCAAACGGTGTGAACCAGCAGCTGCTAGTGATATCATGTTAGCCCAGGCCGGTGTTAATAGTGGGTGTGATTCTGTAACGTAAAACTCCAGGTGATTGGCGAACTGTGGTGGAAGGCAGCCTGGGAACCAGGATTATGTTTTCTCCCTGTATACTGCTCTGTTGGTTGGCTCATGTGTCCTGGTTCGCTTCCTAAAACCTTCAGGGGTGTACAGCACAATGAATCACGACCTTAGCAGGATAACTACAAGTTTTGGGCCTTCTCTCTCTCTCTCTCTCTCTCTCTCTCTCTTTTCTTTTTTTCATAAGGATTTGTGGTCGGCACATCTAATGCAAGGCAGATGTGGTTTCTTCTTTACTTGAACATTACAGGCCAGGAAAACAGAGCACACTGGCTTTTACTAAATCCTTAAAGAAGCCCCGTCAATTCAAGGAGCTCTCGGCCAATAGGCAAAAGTGTAGACCGCTCCCCAGTGCGCTCCGTGATCCACCGCTCGGCTTCCCCTTTCTGACTGTAGTGCATAGAGCTTAAAATTTACCGTTGAACGTCTGATGTTGGCAGTTGTTCAGGGTCACGTAAGAGCTATTGGCTGCACACGAAGTAGCTCAGCCAGGAGTTTTCACTTCCTAAGCTTGAGTACATGCATTACGTTTCAGAGTGACACGAGAAAACAGGTCATGAGGTAGCACTTCCACAAGACCGCTCCAGCTGATGCTGGTAGTCCAAAAGCCAAACGATGTGATGTTGCCCTCTGGTGGACGACACCTACAAGTGGAGTTATGTTTGAAATGTCAAACTTTGGTGCCCCTGGTCATTTACATTTTAGGCATTTAGCTGACGCTCTTATCCAGAGCGACTTACAAGGTAATTTGTTTTACAGGTAGGCCAGTGCAGTGTTAGGAGTCTTGCCCAAGGACTCTTATTGGTGTAGCTCAGCATTTGCTACCTAGACTGGGATTCGAACCCTCATCTCCCACATGGGGTGGTAGCGCCCTGGTGGGTAGTGGTGTTAACCGCTGAGCCACACCAACCACACATGGTCACATGACCTTGCCCAATTTTGGACAATTTGTTTGTTGCATTCAGCATATTGGGGAAAGAAATAACACAGAAAACTTAGGCCTGTGCTCAGGAGTTCTTCATAACACTCAGGAGATTTTTTAACCCAGTCTCCAATATGTAATTTGGGGTTTCTCATGGAAGCTTGATACCCTTTTACTCCACTTTTGGTCCACTTTGGTTTCAAGGCCCTTAATTTCTGGCATTTCTGGCTCTTCACTCATGTCACTCCACTGCTATGCTCCCTTCACTGGTTTCCTGTAGCTGCCAGCATCTGATTTTAAAGCCTGATACCTGTGAAGCCAACAACTAACCAGCCTCCCATCTTAATGGCAATGGTCAAAAGTCAGTCTGTAGCCCTTTGAGCTTCAAGTACAGCTCGGCTTGACCCGCCATCTTTTAAGATGCATGAAGGACAAGCATCAGCACAACTAAGATTACCCAGTCTCCAATATGTTATCTGGGTTCCAAAGAAGCTTCTAACTCTTTTACTCCACTTTTGGTCCACTTTGGCTTCAGGGGCCTTAATTTCTGGCATCAGGTTACCACCAATCTCATGGCCCCTCATGTCACTCCACTGCTATGCTCCCTTCACTGGTTTCCTGTACCTGCCAGCATCAGATTTTAAAGCCTGATGCCTGTAAATCCAACAACTGACCAGCCTCTCATCTGTAGCCCTTTGAGCTTCAAGTACAGCTTGGCTTGACCTGCCATCACTCAAGCGGCAACAAAATGGATGACCTTATATGCATCTTACCCAGTCCCAAATATGTAATTTGGGTTCCTCAGAGAAGCTTGGCACCTTTTTACTCCACTTTTTTGGTTCACTTTGATTCCAAGGTCCTTAATTTCTGGCATCAGGATCTCATGGCCCCAGTCTTCCCAAGTTTACTCATGTCCCTACACTTCTATGCTCCCTTCACTAGTTTCCTGTAGCTGCCAGCATCAGATTTAAAACCCTGATGCCTATGAAGCCATCAACTGACCAGCTTCCCTTCTTAATGGCAATGGTCATACGTCAATTTGTAGTTCTTTGAGCTTCAAGTACAGCTTGGCTTGACCCACCATCACTCAAGCGGCAACACAATTAAGATGACTTCATATGCATCTTACCCAGTGCCCAATATGTAATTTGGGTTCCTCAGAGAAGCTTGATACCCTGTTACTCCACTTTTGGTCCACTTTGGTTCCAAGGTCTTTCATTTCTGGCATCAGGTTGCCACCAATCTCATGGCCCTATTAGACAATGATGGTCCATGCCCAGCATCTGTTTTTGTTCTTTTAAATGATGTCTCCTCACTTCATCTCTCAGCTCAGCAGAAACAACCACTGCTTTGTACTTTGACAGATGCAGAAAAACGGTGGGACACTTATCACTCCATCTCAAAATGGCAGTGGATTCTGTCTGCATTTAATTTAATTGGAACTTTCACTTGCTTGGATGGTGGATGATGGGGCTATAAGTATCTGTGGGCTGTGAGTGATGGGATTCATAGATTGGTGAGTACAGTGGTACAGTGCAGTCAATGTCCCGGTCTTGTGAATGGCTCTTTCAGACATTGGCCAAGAGTCAACCCCTACCTGCTGAAACTGTAGAATTGATTCTTTTGGAATCGACTGCCTGGTAGATAGGGTGCTCGGTGATGCCCAGAAGAGGGCACTCCAGCTGTTGAGTCTTTATTTATTGAGCTCTATCTAGGACTGTTATTGCTGTTTATCACTTATTTTAAAAAATATATTTTCTACATATTGCATACTGCTCTCGGGGGGAAACAGTTGTTGTTAGAATTTGAAAACACCCGTGGTTCTTTACATTGTGTGCAGATTTCATGACAAACTGACTAAAAGAAAAAAGTCTGGCTCCTTTGACTTGCATTAAAAGTGAGGCAGGGTTTCTCCTTCTCCTGTAAAGTGTTTATTGTGGAAATAGAACATTTTTTCCCCCGACAGCAGCAGTATAAGCTCACCAGACAAAAAATGTGTCCCCTGTGACTGTATGTAAAGCTTATAGGACTTGAGTGGGAGAAAGGTAAAAACGTCATTGGGGTCATCAGGTGGGCACCCTCCTTCCTTGATGTTTCATTGATTTAGGCCCACAACACCTCCAGAGGGGTCAATGTCAACACCTGGTGTCCCAGGTGTGCCCCCCTCTGTTTTTACCCCCAATACTCATCACCCCCTAAATGGTCATCTCACAGCCCAGTTGGAGTATCTCCTTTTGATCCACACCCAGATGCTGCTTCGCTCCACAGTCTCTGAGAGTGATCTCACTGCTTGTCCTTTCACTCCCATTCTGTTCATGAGTCTGGTTGTAGTCTTGGCAACAAACCCTCTACACCCAACCTCTACTGGTAACACCTTGGTATACCAGTTGGGTTGTTCTGCCTGGGATGCTATTTCAGCATACTTCAGGCTTTTCTGCTCGTATGCTTCTTCAACAGCAGCTTCCCATGGTACCCTCAGTTCCAAGATGTATAGCATTTTCTGGGAATTTGACCACAGGATGAGGTCCGGCCTGAGAGTAGTTGTTGCTATCTGTGTCGGGAAGACAAGTTTATGGTCAAGGTCAACCTGCATTTCCCAGTCACGGGCCGGGTCTAGGAGGGTCATGTTCACTCTTGCCAGTGATTTCACCGGACGTTCACCTGCTTTCACGAAAGAAGTGATGCTTGATATTCCAGGCATTGGAGGCGGGAGGGCATTGATGGTGGTTCTCCTTTCCTCTAGGATGATCGCCAGTTGCCGCAAAACCTGGTTGTGCTTCCATGTGTAGCGACCTTGGGATAGGCTGGTGTTTGGCAGAGAGCACATGTGTGACTAAAACATACCTAACAGTGTGTAACACCTCCACAAGCACCAATAACAGCTGTGATTGGATTTGGCATGTACTGGACAAGTTTCTGGATGTAGGCCTGTTACGTGTTTTCTCCCTTTTTTTTTTTTTTTTTTGCTTGTTTTGCTTGTTCTTCCCCTTTCTGCAGGTATTTTGTGTGCAGGAGGAGGAGCGTGCAAGAGGCGGGGCCACCTAATTGATGATCCAGATCCTGCCCTGACTATAAATGGCTGGCTGTTTTGGGATCCAGGGAGACATGTCAGGAGATTGTTGCTCTGTTCATGTTTCAGTTTAGTTATGATTGGTTATGAGTTAGTATGAGGGGTTTTGTTTGTAATTTTAGGCATTCTTATCCCCGACGTTACTGCTGCCCTAAGTACCAATAAATTCTTTTTGGACTGTACTTTGTTGTCAGCTGTTTTTGGTCTACTTTCGGCTTGGTCCTCCAGGCCTTAACAAGGCCACATCAATGCTCAGACACTCTTGCATCAAAGAATTGCAGAGTTGGGCCAGATTTGGGCCAGATCATCTTTTGATGACGAGTGTATAAACATAGCAGCAATATTTCAGATTAATATATGAGGTTGACCTAGATTTGATGTTCTATAATGGCAAATAAATTAGTCAAACTATTCAAACTAACATTTGGGTTAATTGTTTAGATATTGTAAATAAAGATATATTTATTTATAAAATAAATTAAAGATAAACATAGTTGTGGTTGAAAAGCAGTACCGGTACCACTCTGGCCTATAGTTTGAATTATACTGCTTTCGAGTAATCCGCTATATTTAGTGAAACCGGTATATTTCTGTAGAACTGATGCAGAACAGTATGAATTTAATACAGTAATATTGTAATTTACTGCACTGATGGTAACTATAGATGTCAATACATGATTAATCCTTGGTTCAATATGTACTTACTGCAGCATCCGGTAGTCTGGGAATGGCCAGTCTTCTGCTGGGCTTGAATCACAGCCATTGTTTTGATTTATGCGTTGCCGCCTTTCGTGGCTTTAAGCATGCAAATTTTGAGCTCTATTTACATGTTAACCATGACACAGGCTTTTGAGGCATGTTTCCACATGTGCTATTGTTAGAGTCAAATACTACCTGGTCTGTATCGTTCTGAATAGACTTTGCCTTTATAGCACAAGCTACGGAATGTTTCAGTGGCTTTAGGTCATACTAAAACACCCACAGCTGACCTGTCAGCCTCTGCATGGGAGCTTTCCTGTGCGAGGCACATGAGGTCAACAGTACGTAGCAGGTTTTGAAGCACCTGATTATGCAAATAATAAATATGTGGGGAGAGTTACAGAGGAGATTATTCAAATAATGAGCTTAGGGCGATCAGCAGATCTGCCTGGAAAAACTGGCTGAGATATTTAGAAACACATTCAGAAAGTGTCCAGGCCTCACCTGGGCCTCACTTAATTGTGTTCCACAGCTTGGTGTGTGCGCAGGGGAAGGACGTGGTGAGTTTGTTTGGAAAGGGTTTTAAAACTGTTGGAGCTGAAACCGGGTGCTGCACTTATTTTAGGTCCCTTTATTGGTTCCTCGTTGGCTTGCTGGCTGGAAGTGGAGGTAAACTCATAAAAAGGCTGGCAGAGATTTTCAGCAGTCCTGCCACTGCTAGAGGTTGGTAAGAAATTGTTTACACAAATTCTGATTTTTTTTTCTATAAACCGTAGTAATTGTCTTTTAGGCTTAACTGATTGCTTATTTCATTAAATGGCATTTTTATTTTGATATAGTGGAATAGAGGAATACCAGCTAAAGTCTGTGGATGACCAGTTGTGCTGTACCTTTTTAACCTGTGGTACCCATTTGTTAGTTTAAATTTTTCAATTTAATTTTTCTTTAGAATCTCCACTGTTGCTGGCTTACAGTTGACATTCCAGTTCATCCTAGATGTGCTAACTTGGGTTGAGGTCAGGGGTCTGTGCAGTCCAGTGGAGTTCTTCCTTTGCACCATGTCTCCTCCTTCTCATCTTTACATTTTTTTGGAGCTCATTTTGTGTATAGGGAACCTTGGGAGCTTTTAACTGACTAAAATTAAAATGCCTTTGCATGCTGTAGCATTAATGTTCCCCCTCCTTGGAGAAGGCCCACACCCTAAAAAACCAGCCCCAGATCATTATCCCCCCTCAACCAAACTTTACTGTTGGCACTATGCATTTCAGTAGGTACTGTGTTTTCCTGGTATTCACCAAACCCGGATTAATCTATTGGACTGCCAGATAATGGAGTGTGATTCATCAGCCCAGGGTACATGTTTCCACTGCTCCAGAGTCCAGGGATGACATGCTTAACACACCTCCACATGTTGTTTAGCATTGCACATACATCTCAGTCTTGTTGTTCAGCGACTCAGCCATGGAAACCCATTTCATGAAGCGCATGACACACAGTTCTTTTGCTGGTGTTGCTTCCAGGGGTAGTTTACAGCGAGCAATGCAACAAAGGAAAGTTTTGCAATGAAAATAAAGCATTCATTGGAAATGTATATTGCACCTGCATCAAGAGACCTTGTGTGTCTTCTCATACATTTGGCCCTCGAGGTTTAAATAGTGCCATTCTATTTGGAGATACTATTTCGGCACTTGTTTGAGCCTCATGTCTCAGTCTAGCCTCTATATCTGCTGCCATTACTGCAGGACTATGAGACTGCTACAGGTGTATACATCTCAATTGCCAACAGAGGGTGCACTTGTGCATGCTCTCCAGACGTATGTGCTCAGCATAGACTTGCATTCATTTGCTCCCAACTTTCTCCAAACCTCACAGTCAAATATGATCTATTTCCTCCTGTTTTGGTCTAAATAAACATTGTTTCCTGAAAAACGTTGATGGAATATATATGTATATGGAAATGTGTGTGTATGATTAACAAAACCAAAGCAAACTGGATTTTCACTTTCATAGCAAAGAAGTAAAAGTATTTTTATATGACAGTTTTTTTTTATTATGGCAGCTGCAGTGTAAAGAAAACTGCAGTTGTGCTGTTCTCACTCAATCAGTTTCTCCCCTTGATGTTCTCTAGACACAGCATTTCACACCCAGAGAGCCAACAGCATCTTGACAACCCAGCTATGGGAAAAATATTTGAATAAATATTACCTTCATGTACAAAACCTCCAAGTCAATTTCAATGCCACCAGCTGACTGGCCACTAGGGGGCTCACGGAAAGAGGGCGGCGACTGGTCTTTTCTCTTGAACACATCCTTCAGGCTCGAATGTTACTTTGATATTCTGCAGGGAACATCTGAGCTTTCATAAAAGCCTCTTAGCTGTATGAGCTATATGAGCTGTATGAGTTGGTTAACTGAGAAAGAATATTGGTATATTTTACTTCATTTACATTTGTGACCTCACGTTATTGCCTGCATTATTGCTTATGTTACATGCATTATTGCATTTACTGCAGTTCAAGGTTGCGTGCACTGTTAAAAACCTAAATACCTATAGGTTTGCTATGATCTGTAGTAAATATGGCCCTCAATACTGTTGATATACATATGTGTATATATATATATATATATATATATATATATATATATATATATATATATTTTTTAATTTATTTATTTTTTTGATGACCTTTGTGCCTGTTCCCAGGGGCGCTGGACCGCATGTAATAGTGGACCTGCCCTGTGTTCATGTACGTGAGGGGGCCTGGTCACATTACTGTGCCCGGGGCCCAAAATTCCGTCCTACACCGCTTCCTGTTCCTCTCTATGTACTGCTATTTACTATTCTCCTTCTGTATTCATGTACGCATTAATGTAGGACAATTGTTTGGCCACCAGGCTTATACAGATTCTGATTATGAATACGTTTCCAGTGCACAGTAGAGGCAGTTCCACTGCACCTATGCATGAAAACAGTGAGTCATTTCTGCTTCTTGTAACCACCATGCGTGCCCAAATTGTCACTCTCCCATGAAGCATGCTTTGGTTAATCAGTGGTTAATTTTTTTTTCCTTTTCATCTTCATGTTTTCTATTTTCCATTACCACACTTGTGTCATCATTGGTTTGTATTTTTATATATATATATATATATATATATATATATATATATATATATATATGTGTGTGTGTGTGTGTGTGTGTGTGTGTGTGTGTGTGTATGTATGTTTACACACATTGCAAAACACTTAAACAATTAATTACAAGGTGCTTATGTTTATCTCTGACACTATCTGAGTCATACTGGACTCCTAATAACCACCAACACAAACCACGTACTTGAGTTAAAGTAGAGATACCCAGGGTAAAATATTACCAAAGTGTCAGTAGAAGTTCCTCCCTTTAGACCTCCACTGGAGTAAAAGTACTAAAGTATGTACCTTCAAATGTACTTAAGTATGGAGAGTAACAGGAGCATGATTTATTATGGCTCTAATGTCCTATTATCATTTCTGGAACAAGACTCTTAATCAGCTCAGTGTAGGTGAAGAGACTCGAGTGTCTCTCAGTCCACCAGTCTTTAATAGAAGCTCATTAATTAGTATGACACTGATGTCTATTCAAAAACACTGAAGGTAAACAATCTCCATTAGCTCGAACTACAAAATAACTTTTTGCAAACAAGCAAAGTTTCGGTTTAAGATTTAATTGCAACTTGGTTACAAGTTTAAGCTTAATAAAAACTTGCTTTCAACAAGCAAGTCTGAAGCAAGTTTTCATAAACATAAACTAGCGAAAACAAATTTACTCTAAAAGGAAACAGTGTTTGTATAAAGACACTCGCCAGTCACGAGTTCATGTGTACATATGTCTATATTGTGGTCTATTTACCCACAAAGTCAGGAACAATCTGTTTTACCTGTTCACTGATGCTTTGATGTGTGATTGTCAGTCAGTGTTTGCATTACCCCCCCCCCCTTGATGTAGTCCAGGCCTGAAATGTACATTTCCGTGAATAAGCTTGTTTCGTTTGGACATGTTACGTTTTTACACGCAGATAAGCCGAAAGGAACTACAAATTTTGCATAATGTAGTGGAGTTAAAGTTAAATGTCATCCAAAGAGGAAATACTTCAGTAAAGTACACTTCAGTAAACTAAACGTATTTCAGGTGAACTGAGCAGCATTAGCAGCTGCTAGCTCTAAACAGTGGATTCAGTAATAACAGCTGTGAGGTAAATGTGACTGGTCATGTGACTGTATTAGTATACTACATTGTAGGTCAGAACTTGTTAGTGTACTGTATACCATACACAGGGGGCGTATACAGTATGCAGTGTAGTAGTGTGCCATTTCGAACACAGGCCAGCAGTTTTGTCGCAGTTTTATTTATTTTTTTTATTTTTTATTTTTTTTTAAGTCAACAACAGGTTTTGTTGACATATTGTTGACCCTATACCACCAGTCTTGCCTCAGGTAGATACTAGTGCTCTTCACACCTTTCATCAGCGGTCAGTTTCAGGCTGCAGACCTTGATCAAGACTCTCAAATTGTCCTAAACATCTCTGAATAAGTGTGTCTACCCAATGCTCTCAATTTCTCTCACTCATCTTCTAAACTGCGGTATCCTTCTGGGTTGTTGGGGGTACTGGAGCCTATCCCAGCATTCAACGGGTGGAAAGCAGGAAACACACCGGACAGGCCTCAAATCCATTGCATGAATATAAATTGAAGTAAATAATACACGTTAGGCCAGTAATGAAGATCAGCTTTTTCCACTTTTTCATCCATGTGTGTTTGTGGCACTGCTTAGGGGTAGAGCATGCGAGAGCATGAGACTCTCTACTGGCCCCAGAGGTAGTTGCACACAAAAGCAGTATATGGATGAATCTGCTTTTATTTAGGAACATATATCTTCAGTTTGAAAACTCAGCACTGCCAGTTCCATTAGTGTTACAAGCAGCTCTAGAGAGTGAAGAGTTCAGCACAACACCTGTTGTTTACAGTAGTTGACTGCAACGTTCAGTTACACAATGAAGTTGTGTTCATTCACTGTAAACAACAGGTGTTGTTGTAGTGTGTTCTAGACAACAAGCCTGTGCAACCGTAATCAAGATGTGGATGTGTGATTGAGCGGGCTTATATATATATATATATATATATATATGCAGAAAATATGAATTATTTTTATTCAAAATATGAATATGAACTACGGTCACCTGCCACAATGTGTGTATATATACAGTATATATACAAATACACACACATACTGTAAGGGTTCGGGCGGTAGCGGTGGCGCCTCTCCGAGGCAACTACAGCCCGGAACTCCAACCCCCAGAATGCCACGGGCTGATCACCCTACGAGCTGCACCTGATGCACCGGCTATATAAGCTTCCACCAAGCAGCCGTCAACTGCTACACCTTTGCAGAGGAGTAGCCGGTAAAGGTACTAGCAAAAGATAAAAGAAAAAGAGAAAAGACATGCGTGTTAAAAGAAAAGCAAAAAAAAAAAAAAAAAAAAAAAAAGGAAGAGAGACAAGGCACATGCTGCAAAAAACAGAGAGAAAGGTGACAAGACACGTGCTTAGAAAAAAAAAGAACACAAAAGATTAAGGCGCGTGGGTCAAACTAAACGAGAGAAAATAAAGGGAAATGTGAAGACCCAGAAAAGAAAAGGTATCCCCTTTCTGTTTGACCCTTTCCTGTTTGTTTCTGTTCTTTTATAAATATTCCCTTTTTGTTTGAGCTCGCCATTGTTTATTTGAGTCTAAACAATATAAACCCCCCTCTGACACGCCTCACGTGTACCGGCGCCTAGCGCAGCCGTAGTACTGGGGGCCGCCACTGAGGTCGGGGGTTCGATCCTCGCCTCAGACAAGTTCGCAAAAACATTTCCCCTCCAAACAGTTCACCCCTTGCACACGTCATTTGACGTGTATCCATATCCAGGAAAGCCGTTTGCAAGCGGATTAACTTTTCATATCGGCGCAAGCGGCTTCCCACCCTGCGCTTCGGTCCACACCTTTATCCGTGCCGTGACACATACACATAGTGGGCGGTGGACAAAGCTGCCATGACCCGACACACGTGCTGGCTGCTTCACACTTGATTTACCATTTACCACTTTACACGCACAAACACCCAGCGCGAATGAACCAGTGTGCTATACTTGTACATAACGAGCAAAACAACCAAAAACGGAACCCCTCTTATTAAGTCCTTGGCCTGTCAGGCTTCCTCGCCCCAATGTGGCATGTAGGCCATACGTCCCTCGCTCTCTTTCCAGTGTGTTCTAAGCGGTATCATTCTGGGTTGTCGGGGGTACTGGAGCCTATCCCAGGAAAGCAGGAAACACCCCAGACAGGCCTCCAATCCATTGCATGAATATAAATGGAAGTGTATAAATGTGCTGTAACATTTGGACAGGCCACATATATAATTTGACCTTCTTCAGTTTAGTGCTGGAGCGGAGTTAGATCGCCCCCCGCAAAATGTTCATTTCAGCAAATAAACAGTAACTGTGGTCCTTGAAGAGGACGTGTGTAAAGGGGTACAAAAAAATATTAACAAAGCTAAATTAATATCCCTCATACATTCTTTTAAATGTATGTATGTATGTATGTATGTATGTCTTGAAGGATTTTAGATAGTCTAATACTATTAATATTTAAATGTGTAGTATTTTCAATTCTATGTGTGTTTTTCTAATAATAAAGGAAGACGTGAGCTGTGCACACCATAACTTCGTGTCCGTTCTCTCTTATTAAGGGGAAACGGTGTTTGTACCGTGCCCAGGTATCCCCTAGGCCTGAGGCCGGTAACACGTGCTTATTTATTGTCAATGAAAAAGCCCACAGAACCGGTCAAGGTTTATTGGTTCATCGTCTGTCGGTTTGTTGGTTTGCTTATCTTCATCCGCTGCGCTGCACACACACATACTATCAGGAATAGCACCGTTAAAACCATTCACAGGGAACCGATACTTCTCTGCAAGTTGGCTATATTCATGTCTAAACTGTGGTGGTGTGTATCAGAAGAGCCACAGAAGCATTATTGGAGCAATGCCATTGCTCTAAAGCCTTATTCACACATTTCATTTTTCATTCTTACTACACCTCATGAACGAGCAAAAGAGGAACTAACTCTGCACCTGCTTACTAAGTCTGTTGGGCAAAACACTGTACATTACTAGTTCGTTCTAAGTCGAGTGTGAGAGAGCTGCCTTTGTGCCAATGCTTGCATGCAATGTGGCAACTGGGTAATCACCATAGGTTTAATGCACCTGTATTTAATTTGATGCCACTGCTGTATTTTTCGGTTTCACTTCTCAGTTTTCACAGCCAAAGTTGCCTTGCGAGAGATTATGTGGTTGTATTTAGTTTCTCATCTCTAACTTTTAACCTGAGGGTGATCTTCTTTTTCATATACTGTATGCTGATGACCAGTGAGGAACACTCAGCCATCAAAGAAGCAAATGAATGAATGGAATGAATTTACTTTTATTTGAGACTGCACTATGTACCATTCAGGGAAGACCGCCAGCCCATTTGAGCCCTAATAACCTTTACATCAAAGGAATGCTTAAAGGCACGAATAGCTGAACCTAGAAGGAGTCAACAATCAATCAGGAATTAAACTTGGTGGGTAGGTTTGACCAGATGGCCAGATATTGCCCTTAACATTACATCAGTGTCGCCAAAGACTGAAATGGTGACGTGTCGGACTGTCATGGAGTGACTCAGAATGATAGCGGGTCATCTCCAGTGACGAGTCCCGCTTTAGATAACAATCTAAAGCACAAGAACAAGCCAAGCCCACCTCTGGTGTCGCTACATTAAAGCAGTACTGCAAAGAAGTCTGGGCCAACGTTCCTCCTCAGTGATGTGAAAGATGAATTGCCAGTTATTAAAATGTTTGGTTGCAGTTGTTGCTGCTAAAGGTGGTACAACTAGTTGCAGCCTTGGGCATATTGGAAATTCATGATCTTACGGATGAGAAGATGCAAATGCCTGACTTGCTCGTGAACACTTTCTGTGGATGCTAATGTGATATATATCCTGGCGTGAAAGTCATTTCTGATATTGTCTGGACCACCTGCTGTAGACACTTGGGGTTCTTGTTGGACCATGACCATGATGGAACTGTCAAGATTACTCTCAATTAGTCATTTTCCACCAACATGGAGTGGGTTTCGTTAAAGTTGTTGCACCTAATTCTGGGAAAGCTTTGTTCCCAGCTGGAACCAAAGAATGGTAGCCAAGGCATCAATGGACATTGTCTGTTGTTCAGGAAAGAGAAAGTAACAATGGCGACACCCAGTGGTCTGCTGAAGAACCCCTTCTATGTCGTCTTATCTCCAGTAGTTGATCTGTGCTTGCTTTCTGGATTTAAACATACATCTGGAATAACAGCACAAGCGCTTGCAGGTAATCTGTTTACTACTGCTGTGCAGCGCCCCCTGTTTACACTAATGCTGTATCCTTTGACGTTCCTTGGATCCAGTAAAAACTGGTGCAGACGCAGGCTGGTTCCCTGAACAGCCCCAAGGCTCTATGAAGCCTGAACAGAACCAGCTCAAGAAGCAGGGTTCTTTTTGGTCAATAAAGATGAGCCTGTAGAAGTTCTTCACAATTCTGGCTGACATGACGATTCTCCTGACTCTTTACAGGAATTGCCATTGTTGCCGGGTTGTTCTTAACCAGGTGTGTTGTAACCAGATCTGACTTTTGCTGATGTTGACACTTAAAGTTGTACTCTGTCTACCTTTGTTTCAGTGATGACTAGTGGTCCTTTATCATCTCCTCAATTACCTCCTTCTGTTGATGAAACCATGCCACCGGTCTTGCCACCATATTCCTTTTTTTGTGACCAAATGTTTTCAAGATACAGCTCCGAAATATTAACATTTAAACACAATGGTATCTAGAAATAAACAAGAAAATCGAGTACCCAGCCCCAACACCCCACCAAATTGCCACCCTACTCTTATAGGTTGTCTCCTCATCCCCAGTTAGATACTATTGCTCTTCGTGCCCTAATCAGTAGACTTACTATGCCGTACACGGCACACTGGGGTTCAGTGCCCTGCCCAGGTAGGTACACTATCATGCAACACTACAGTTCTTTGGGCAAGACCCCTAAACTGCTAAACGTCTCGGAATAGGGGTGTCTGTCAGTTGCATAAGTCTAAATTTTAATATGTATTTTTGGTTTTTTTTATCATTTTAGAATTAGAACTACAGAACTGAATTGTTAGCTAAGCCAAGGCCTTAAATGGTAGTCGTTGTGACTGCAGTCTAGAAGTGTTTCCATGTGTTGATTACTGTAAACAGATTAGTAGAAACCACACATGCCAGTATTTCACATTAAGCAAAAACAAGCTGCTGTGGGGGAGATTAAGAGAAAAGATAAGTGTTAGAGGCGACGTAAGTGTTGCTTCCTGAGCAGTCAGAAGTTAGCAGCCACTATACCACTTAATTCTGTGACAGAGTTCAGCAGGTTCCTCTTTTCAGAGAGAACAAAGATGGTGATAGACAGCCAGATTAGAGCGCCTTGAGAATAAGGAAGGGGGCTACTTGTGAAATGACCCAACTTCACTATCGCTGATCCCTAAAGAACAAATCGCAACTTAAACACGAGGCTTACTCAGCCCTCTTTTTGAGTCCTTGACCTGTCAGGCTTGCTCGCTCCAATGTGGCATGTAGGCCGTACGTCCCTTGCTCTCTCTCCAGTGTGTGGGGAGCGAGCCTGCTTTTAAGGAGTCTGTGCTTCTGGTCCAGTAGGTTTATTTACTTTGTCAAACCTACAAATAAACTAAAGCTAAAGATGTAGTAGTCAGGTATGTTTTTGCAGATGTGGGCTAGAGGTTAGGGAACCAGCCTTATGAGGAGGGTTGCCGGTTCCATTCCCTGAACTGGCAGAACACGACTGAAGTGCGCTTAAGCAAGGCACCTAACCCCCAACTGCTCTCCGGGCACTGTGGATAGGGATGCCCACCACTCCGGGTAAGTTTGCTCACTGTGTGCGTGTGTGTGTGTGTGTGTGTGTGTGTGTGGGTACAAATTCCCCTGTGTGCAAAAACAACTGGCAAATGATTCTAATTCGAATGCATATGCATATCCAAACAAGTGAAAGCATGAGCAATCAGTGCATCAGTGATATTGCTAGCTTCTTCTAGTGTCTCTATAAGATTATAATAGCTTGTTATCATTTTTTGTTCCACCTTAAATTGTGTTTTATGTTATGCTACATTCAGGCACCATATTGTAACTGCTGCAGTGTTTAAGGTGGAATGGAAGATCTGAAAAAAGCAGTTCTAGATTGAACACAGAGGCTTCTAAAAGATCTTACTTCAGCTTGTGACAGAAAATTACCCTGCGTCATCTCCTGGGCCTACGTGGTGTTGGACATGTTAATATAAAGAGGTTTTATTTCATTTCTGTTGGTCCACTCTTCATGAAATGCTCACACAGAGCAGCTGGTGTTCTCAAATGAAGTGGAAAAAAAAGAAAATTAATAAAATGGAGATACTTTGTTTTTTTGGACAGCAATAATATGCTAGGCTACATTCACAATTAGACATGAACAGCAAAACCTTGGCCGTAAATATGCATGCCATTGCTGCCCAAAGAAAAACAAGTATCTCCAAAATGGTTACTTTACACGAGAAGACAAAAAACTCATTTAATCTTAATGTAAGTAATGGAACTCATGGAATTCATCATGAAATTTCCACACACTGTACAGCGATGGTATGCATGAATAGTCTGTTAAAAAATGATTAGCATGTGGGACAACGTGTGAAAAACACTATATTGACATGACACACCAACAAGTCAGCCTGGTCACAAATCTGCTGGGTGACATTTAAAAAAAAAAAAAAAAAAAAAACCCTGTTGAAGTTGCTTCAACAGCAACTACACAGCATGTGTTTCTTTTATTAAGCATTTTATTTTCTTAGTTTTTCATATATATGAATTATCTTATTAAAGCACACTATTAAACAATTAAAGGTGGACAACAAATCTTAACGTTATTATTAGATCAGTGTAATCATCCATTTATATATCATACATCAATTATAACTTGATTACAGCTGTGGTCTGGTTACATGAGGGCACACACACACACGGCGAACAATCTCCAGAGAGACCACCATTAGACAGGATCATTTGATTCACTGACAAGCATGAGCAACTTCCACAGTTTCCTCGTCCACCATGCAGACACAGGTGGCACCTTCATTAGACACCCCAGTGTGTCTTTACCCGAACAATTTCCAGGAGCTTAGCAGGAGGAAATTTGGTGTCACACTTCCAATTAAGTGTCCTGCCATTGACAGCCGGCCACCCTCGCCTCCGTTTGCATTGGGCAAGAAACCTGGACTGCTACCGACTGGAACGTCATTGTCTTTAGTGTCAAATCCAGGTTTGTTGGTGATCCGACGGTGATCGGGTTTGAGCATGGAGGCCTCGTGGTGAGTGCTTCAATCCTGCCTTTGCTGTGGAGCAACGCACTGCCCCAGCTGCTGGTGTTAAGATCTGGGGAGCCATCGCATGCGACAGTCAGTCAACCCTAGTAGTGATACGAGGGACGCTAGCAGCTCAGTGGTATGTGCAGGACGTCCTCCGGCCACATGTGTTGCCTCTCATGGCAGGGCTTCCAGCTAGCATTCTTCAGCAGGATAATGCTCACCCACACAAAGCAAGGGTTTCCTAGGAATGTCTCCGCCAGATTGCCACACTTCCTTGGCCTGCCCGGTCACGAGATTTATCACCAATCAAGCATTTATGGGACGATCAGGGACGTCCGCTTCGACAGCCTGCGAGTGTGCAGGATCTACAGGCCCAGCTTCAACATCTGTGGGCAAATATACCGCAGGATGCCATGCGGAACCTGTATGCCTCCATGCCCAACTGCATCTCATCTTGTATCCAGGCAGGTGGCGGTCCAACAGGGTACTAGAGCCTACTTTCAACTGTATTTATTTGGGAAACTCCAGTAAAAATCTCCTTTCACTTTAATACTGTAATCACTAAAATATATCATTACATTCACACACATACAGTTTCATTCCATTCCAACAATTCATTTTTTGTCTTATCTGCCTTTGAACTCCACGTTTGAATTGTAATTAACATATTTTTAATATAGTTGCAGACATTAGACAAATTGTTTGAGACGGTTGCCAGAAGAAAGATTCTGCTATTAAGAACCAACAACCCAAAGACCCTTAAGTTTGTCAAAGGCCATATTCTGATCAGATGAGCCAAAAATAGAGCTGTTTGGGAACAGACATGGTGTAGACACAGCATTAAGCTTGCAGAACATTCCCCACAGTGAAGCACAGTGGTGGAACTGTGATGTTATGGGTCTGTTCTTCTTCCGGTGGCCCTCTACAATTAATTCACATATATACAACCAAAGTCCATCGATCCACAATCCATCAAGTACCAGCAGGTATTAAGAAGCTTGGGCTGGACTGTGGTTGGATCTTCGAACAGAACAATAAGCCAAATCACACCTCAAAATAATTTATTGACCAAGGTTTTGCCACCATCATCCCAGTCCTCTGGCCTAATCCCCGAAATAGAAATAGAAAATCTGTAGGATGAGCTAAAGGGTAAATTCAACAAGCATTGTCCTCACAGGCTGAAGGTTCTGGAGAGGTTCTGTATGCAGACATAGTCTCAGATCGCTTGCCTTGTGTTCTCCAGTGTCTTTAAGTATCATATTAGAAGACCAGAGCTGCTATCTGTGCAAAAGGAGGGGAACAAAGTGTTAAATGAAGGTGGTGCCAACAACTCTGGTGCACATAGATTTTAAGGTTTTAGTTAATAATTTAAACAAAAAATTAAAAGATTAAAGGGGTGTGAATATTTGTGGACGGCACTGTATTTCCTCACCACCACTGTCAGAACTTTAGATATTGCTTGTTCCTTGTTTGGCTCATTCAGTCAAAAGGTACACCATGTCATCCTGCTTAAAAATACATGGCCAGTCACATGATGTGGCTTGGTGTGCAATATGATTATGACAACGTTTTTTTTCACGATTTCATCAAATCTTCCGTGCGGTGAGGGCAGAAAGAGGAAGTCTGGGGCTGTACTGAAATTCACACAAACTGCAGCCCAATGCAGCCTTGCCTGTTTTGGCCATGATATTTTGATAGGCCGTCTTGCTGATTATCTATAGGTGCTCAGTTTGTTAATGAACTGTCTGATGAAGCTCAGCGAGCGCAGTTCTAGTTCTAAATGGTAACTTTACAGGAGAAGGCAAAAACCTAATGTAATTCTAATGTAAGTCAATGGAACCAGACTTTTTACCAAGCGGGTTTGGGCCATTTCTCTTGCTCCATTCATCATGACATTTTTACACAGTGTAAACAGCAGCTGCTGTATTCAAATGACGCACAAAAGTACAAATCAACAAAATTGGAGATACATGTTTTTCTTTGGGCAGTGACGATGTAATATACTGTACACTCATCATCGAAAAAACAGTTGCACCCAGAAGAAAGTATCAGATTGTAATGCCATTCTGTGATAATCCATCCCATGCAGCTTGAATATTCTCACACAGTTCCTGCAGATGGTGCGGTAGGGGTGGAGGTGGAGTGACACCAGGCCTTCTGGACGTGTGACGCTTGACAACAAACCGTGCCCCCACACACAGATTCGTTGGTCCTCTCCACCAAGACAAAAGCGGGACTCGTCACTGAAGATGACCCGCTGCCGTTCTGAGTCACTCCATGACAGTCTGGCACAACACCATTGCAGTCTTTGGTGATGTTGACATTGTGTTAAGGGCAGTCGTCGTAATGGCCTAGTCTTGTGTGGTGCATCTGTCTGCCGGTTGTGCTGGTACTAACAAAATGACTCATGGAGGGCAATCGTGCCTCCATTATGTGCCTCCAGAATGTCCACAGTCGTGGCTAATGGGTCACTCTGTGCTTGACGGACAGTTTGTCGGTTCTCTCTCACCATGGTATGTGTAGGTCTCCCAGATCCTTCATGTCACTGGTGTGTGCCTTCATCTATCCACTGCTGCCAACAGCGTGCTATGGTAGTGTCCGCATTACAAAGCCACCCCTCTCCAACTCTTCCAGCTACTTGAATTGCTTTCGAACTCTTCTCTGAGGCACACTTCGCTTGCAAAGGATGCTACCAACACAACAGCACGAGTCAGAATGGAAAGCACGTACAACAGGACGACCTTATATAATCAGTCAGACACAGTGATAAGGCCTGTCCTTGCTTATGTCACATGCGCGGCCAAGTGTGAAACTTGAATCATTTGCATATCTCACAATGTCAAACCTAGTTTGTTTAATTCCTGCCAAGTGATTCCTTCTGGGTGCAAACTGCATTAGCAGTACGGATGTGGGCCACCACAGCAACCAGAAATACTACTTGGATAAGAGAAGGCAATTAATTCTGGTTTGCAGGGTGTGAGCCGGACAGCCACGTGACCCCTACAGCTCCTACGCTGGGGTTTAACACATACAGCAGCAGAGCAGCTGGGCGGTGAATACAGCCACATACTGTCATCACACCAGCAACCAAAAAAAGTGTGGTGATGGCTGTGTCAGACACTGACAGGCAGCTGGTTTGAGGCCTTAGTGGCTGCGTTGTCTCTTCAAAAGGCATTGATGTCCAGTGTGTGTGTGTGTGTGTGTGTGTGTGTTTTTTTTTTTTTTTTTTTTTTTTTTTTCTTTCCTAACCTGATCAGCGCTGACAGAGAGTTATGGAATGTATAAGGCAGTGAAGAATGCATCTACGCTGCCTTCATAAAACAGCCAAACAGAGGAACCTCAGCAGGCAGCACTGTATATAAGCATTGCATTCAACATCTGCACCTCCTCAAGTGTTTTGGAACTGCCTGACAAACTACATGACAGTGTGCGACAAAACAGCAGACACAAATTTTAAGGTCATTTTTTGTCATGCAACACTTCGCCAGGACTATAAATTGGCGTTTGATCTGAACAACAATCTAAAGGCCTTTTTGTGCAAGATTAGTTTTACCTAGGGACATGGTATATTCTGAGTGATTGCTGACGACCTCCATGATTTTGATCAAGTATGAATCTGCAATGGACTAGCGGCCTGTGCACAGTGTTTCCTGCCTTCCGCCCAGTGAGTGCAGCATTCACCCACCCAGAAGGAGAAGTGGCTCAGAAGATGGATGGATGGATGGATGGATGGATGGATGAATGAATGAATGAATGAATGATTAAATCTACCATGTCTGTAGTTTTTACAAGTCTGCTAAGTAGCTAATAATCCCCCCCAGTGCACCCCTACAGGCCCAGGTTGTTTCAATACAGGTTGTTTGGGGTCATTTGGGGAATTTAGAGATCCTTTATCCTGTGCAAATCAGCCAGTCACATTACACACGCATTACATCACCAGACCTCCTCTGATAAAACTAATCCCGCTCAAATGGGAGTGGGTAATAATGCGGAAATACATTGGTAGTAAAGTTATAGTAATAAGTTTGTAATAAAATGGTAATTCATGTTAACAAGCTGTATTAACCTGATAATTACATGGTAATTTCCTAGTTGTTAATCAATACTAAATGACGTTAAGATGAAGCTCAACACCCCCCCCCCCCCATCACCAAATCTGCTATACAGGAGAGCAACATTAGTTATTTAACATGTGATAATGCGTTTTCCTGCCCTGATTCTGGGTAATCTTTGTGTGTGTGTGTATACATATATGCATGCATGCATGCGCGCACACACACACACACACACACACACACACACACACACACACACACCTTATCTGTTTTTGGGATGCAACACTCGATAGGTGTAACAGAGGAACCAGGGAGTGATTATACATAATCTGTTCATCAGTTCAGTGGAATTAGCCACACTGATGTCATTACCTGTTGTGAAACTTTGCAACTGAGATTAGAACATGGAAATAGGTATTTTTACAGCTGCAGTATAATTTGGTTTCACTGTACTTACAGCCTGTAACTATGTATATACGTCATGCTGTATCTGACCATATGATCATAACAAGGATGAAAACAAGTAGAAACAGCTGAGTTAGTACTTTACAGTGCTAATACCACATCATTTCTGCAGAACTTATTATTAATGCCTTTTAATAATGGACACTGGATTGACGTGATGCTCCAGGTGCTGGACATGACTTCTGTGTGATATATTCCAATTGCTCATGTGTAAAGAACAGTTATATTCATCACACACTCTGTTTCTGTGATCAGGACAAGGAAATGAAAAGATCTGATATTCACTCATCAAAAGAATAGTTGCACCAATAGATGCACCCAGAAGGAATCAACCGACAGGAATGAAGTAGATTTAACATTGTGAGACATGGAAATGATTCAAGTTTCATGCTCAGCCACACATGTGACATAAGCAAGGACAGACCTTATTGCTGTAAGTAAGTGACTGACCGAATAGCCATGATTGCAGACATTTAGTGAGCAGTGATGCCCTCCATGAGTCATCCAGAAGGCTGCACGACGCAGGACTACATGCACACAGACCGTTACAACGACTGCCCTTAACACCACGTCAAATGTCACCAAAGACTGCAATGGTGTCGTGCCAGACTGTCATGGAGTGACTCAGAATGGCAGCGGGTCATGTTCAGTGACGAGTCCCGCGTTTGTCTTGGTGGAGACAACCAACGAATCTGTGTGTGGAGGCACCGTGATCAACGTCACCATGTTTGTTGTCATGCATCACATGTCCAGAAGGCCTGGTGTCACTCCACCTCCACCCCTTCCGCACCATCTGCAGGAACTGTGTGAGAATATTCAAGCTGCATGAGATGGATTATCACAGGACACCATTAGGAACCTCTACAACTCCATACTGAGACGTCTGGCGTACTGAGAGACACTACTTCTGTATGTGTAGCTCAATAAATATTGATCATATCAGTCTAAATTGATCATCATTTATTGTTCCTGGTAACCTTTATCTTCCTTCCCAACAGACCTGCAATCCCACACCTCCTTCTGGGTGCAGCTATTCTTTTGAAGATGGTGTAATTGACACAGTACCTGTGTTAGATATCAGCACAGTGCATAACAATTGTGACAGATTTCTTAACAGCTTTTAAACTTAATCCTCTGAAAAAATTTGGAATAAACTGAATAAATTTTGAATCCTCAAAATTCTACAGAATGAAACTCTCTGCCATCTGAACGAGCAACAATCATCCACCTTACCTTCAAGAGCAGTGCCCGCACATGAAATTAGCCCCCGACAGGCTGTTAAAACTTTACAGATTAATATTATAGATTAATATTATTGTATTTCTATAGAGATTTTGGATGTGTGATAGGCCAGAAAACATGCATGTCTAATAAACATAGAATTTCATGCAGTTTAACCCCTTAAATAGCCAGAACCCCCAGCAGGTCCCAATTTTTACAGGATACATCTATAATGGAATAATAACTCAGTTTGCTTTGTGGCCCTACTGAGTAGTTACTGAATTGTAAACCGTAGTATAATAAGCCTGGGATTTACAGCTGATTCAGGTGCAGAAATACACAATTCAAACTTACTGCACAGAGCATCATATTACACATATGTGGAATAAAAAATCAGAGGCATTATAGAATTACAGTAACATGATTTTATTTATAGCATGTAAACTATGACATACTGCTAAATAAACACTGTAATACAACAAAACCACAAAGTAGTTGCAAATGCAAATGAGCAACAGACACAAGATGAGCCAGCATTTCACACTCATATATACAAACACGACATACGGTTCCAATAAACAGGCTAACGTTCTGAATATAGAAAATCGGGAAGGTGATCAAGATGAGCATGGACTGCAATCAGGACTGTAATAAAGCTGAAGCAGTCAAGAACAAGTCAAGGCCTTTGCTATGGTATCACGGGGTGGATGCAAAGGTGGTGGCTAGGTCACTGGTATGGTATCTCAGGCGGTTGTGAAGGTGTTTCTAGGCCAATTGCTATGGTATCTCACATGGTTGTGAAGGTGTTGCTAGGCCATTGCTATAGTATCTCGGGTGGGTGTTAAGGTGTTGCTGGGCCATTGCTGTGGTATCTCATATGGTTGCGAAGGTGTTGCTAGGCCATTGCTTTGCAATTTCAGGTGGGTGCAAAGGCGTGAGGATTCCAGACAAGGCACACATGCGCTGTTTTTGTTTTGGCTGTACTGTTTTGTGCAAAGCTGCATGAAAACAGCATGAATGAAAAAGCACAGAATAATAAGTTCCCTTATTCAGCTCTTCAAAGTGTGTTAAGTTAATTATATGCCAAATTATGTGATCAATATCTGAGAGAATTTACATCAAATGGAACATATGTTTTAATGTGATGTGCATTAACTAACATGGCTGTTATCCATCCTGTCCATGGAGCTGTCTCTCATTCTGGACAGACTTTTTGCAGATGAGTTGACAACATGTTGGCAAAACAATATTATCAATATCATTCAACTGTATTCATATTATTATTTACACACTTGGGTCCTTACTACCCAAGTCCCAAATCCAGTTACTGTTCTGTTTGAGCTAGTTGAGAGAATTTTTGGGCCTGGATTTGGGTGACTGTTGAATTGTTAGGGCCTGTGAGCAACTCTAACTTCGCAAGTCCAGCACCTAGCTAAAGAAGCGAAAGTAGTTTGTTCACTACCATACTGAAAAGAAATGTTCAGATTCAAGTTCAAGCCGCATTTACACATGGTACGCCTAATGTTATAGTATTTTATCATTTAAAGTGCTACACTATTCAAAAGTGTAACTGACAGAGGACAAACAAACTATTTAAAGAGGGGCAATTCGTTTTTGATATTTACTCTTGAGATGGAGTGATATGGGGCTATTTCTAAGTCTTCTCAGGAAGTTGCATGGCAAGAAAAGGAAGTCATGTATGAGTAACAGGCTTAAAAAAAAAAATCCCTCCACACCGATAAGGATCTACCGTGTGAAGCTGTGGGGCGACCCTTAAGAGGAAGTTCACTAAGTATATCAGGCGCAGTCCTGTAAGCGAGTTAGCAGCAACACAGACATGGTCAGTGCACGGTCAAGTTTCATCTTCCAAGCACTGAATAAGACAATTCTATGTACTATTTAAGCCTCTTAATAAACTATGTAGCTTTGTTAATGATCTACTAAATTAAAAACATGTATTAAAATGTAGAGTTAGGGGAGAACGGGGTTTGTTGACACTGGTTAGCGCAGCATTCGGGGTCAGTAACATGTTAAAAATGTGATATGCCTTTTGATAAACATTCATCCAGAGCACTGAACATTACAAACTGCTAAGATGTAGGCAACTTTTTCAGGTCTGTATAAACAATCAGCCTGAGTAAATACATTATAAACATCTGTTATAATGAGATTATGAAAGTATGCGGTAGAAATGGCAAACAGAAGTATGATTTGAAACCCAATGCTAAGTGCTAGCTTGCTAACATGAAGTATATGCTATTATGCTATTATACATGAAGTAGATACTATAGTTATATGGATGGGGTTGGTTGGAACATTACTTTTGGGGTTAATTGGAACACACGTCTTGCAGCCTAACCAAGTGTACATCCATCTTTTTTTCAATCTGCTCCAAACGCTCCTTCAGATCCCAAAATCCTTTCCAAGATCACTTCCTCCTTTAGTTTAGTGATCATTCAGGGTTGAAGAGGGTCTAAATTCTTTCAGTTCCAGTCCATTTGTTAAGTTGTTTGGGTCCAGTAATCTATACTGCGTTAGCTGAGAACTTCATTTTTTCAACATGCCAAAAAACACCTACTGGCAAAACCAAACTGACCATTTGTGAATGGCCTTGATGCAGCCTATTGGGTTTTATAGGATGTTTCGTGTTATGAACCCACATCTTTTTGTTTCAGTTCTTTTTTTCTGTGCTGCCGTTGAGCTAAAGATAACGAGCCTCTTAATTAGCTAGCCATGTTTGTCAGCGCTCGTAGATGTGGGCTTGCAGCAAGAAATATCTTTTAAAACCCCCAGCCTATATCAAGGGCTGTGTACTGTACTCTACAAGGGTCTGTGAGGACTAACATTAGCTCGGTTAGCAAGCATAACTAACATTAAAGCCTTATGACACAAAACTTCGTTTCCCTTCATTTAGGAACTGTAACTTGCTTTATCAACAGCAGACGTTTCTTCTTCTGTTTCTCAGAGTGGTAGAATGACAAATGAGTAGTTTCTTTGGGCTCAGATCTGTTCAAACAACAGCCTTAGCCAATGCAGGCTTGGATCCACATGGAAGGGCTGATATGTCATGTATTAACAAACAAATTCAAGAAAAAAACTAAATAAAAATAATTTTTCCTGACATAAAAACGTTTCTGGTCATCACTGAATATTTATATTTGAAATTCAATTCCAAAATGGTGTATATCCAATTATGAATTTTTGAAAACAGCAACAACAAAACACCTAGTGGAACTAATGGAACTAAAAACAACAACTAATAAACACATTCTCTTTCTGGGGTATGAGTCATAATAGATCACTGATATTTCTTATATATGTAAAGCTCACTCCCAATAATACACATATCAAGAAAAAATACATGTTAAAAGTGGTGTAGAGTGTGTTTGGAAACAAAACCCACCATTTGTGGTTTGAATGAAAAGCCTTTAAATATTTCTTTTTGGTGTTTAATTGTGCAAAACGGCCTTGAAACACTGTGCAAACCACCCCTATCAAGTGTGCCAACCGACCCATGTATAGGGCTAGATGACACAAGTGCACCACATGAATATATTGTTTACCTAAAATGTTCAGGGTTGGTTGGCACTTTTTACTGTATGCTATACCTGGGATATAGTAGAGTACAGTAGGCAGTGTCAACGAACCATGCTTTCCCCCATGCAAATTCATTGTTTTCCTTTATGCTTAATTGATTTAACTGCAAATAAGGTATAAACCAGATGGCCAATAATAATCAAATACTACACTACAGAAAACAAAGAACATTCCTGTTTAGTTCCATTTAAATGCCTTGTAAGAACACGACAAGGTACAAGGTTAGAAACCCTCAAACCAAACCTCTGAATGATATACTATATCTTGAACTAATATATATATATATATATATATATATCGTCACTGTCCAAAGACAAACATGTATCTCCATTTTTGTTGATTTTTACTTTTATGCCTCATTTGATCAAATGAGCTAATATTTACACTGTGTGGAAATTTCATGAAGAGTGGACCATCAGAGATGGCCCAAAACTGCTTGGAAAGATGTCTGGTTCCATTGACTTCCATTCAAATTGAATGAGGTTTTTGGCTTCTCCTGTAAAGTTGCCATTATGGAGATACCTGTTTTTCTTTGGACAGCGACGATATATTAGTTCAGTAACCCACAGTGCTTACTGAAATAACTTGAAACTGTCAAAAGTAATAATAAGATTTATTATTACATTTAATAATAATTATTAATAAACTTAATATTTTGTTGCCCGAACAATTACTGCAACCACGTCATTTCTGTAACTTTCAATGAGACTTCTGCACCTGGACCACTCCTTGTGAACAAACTGCCCCAGCTGTCTCAGGTTTGAAGGGAGGAAGTCCCATAGACCTTAAACCTCTGAATAATATGTGTAACTAACAGGAACATCAGGCTGCTTGGAGATGGTCTTCTAGCCTTTACCTTTAACATGTTTGTCTGTAATGTTCTTTGTGATCTCCTGAGACAGCTCTCTCCTTACACACCATGATACCAAACCACACAGTGACTACTGTTCACCCTTTTCTAGGGGTAGCATCGTTTTTGTCCAGGCCAGTTTGATTTTCATTGGTTGATTTTAAATATTGATTGATTTTCAGTTGTTTCATTTATCACTTTCGTCAGTTTCAAGTTATCTCAGTGACCATTGTGGGTTTTTCTTTCTTTAACGGAAGGATACCAACAGTCCATGTATATTATTATCCAGCATAACATAGAAGGACATTTCTAGACTGCCAGCTACAGCTGCAATGCTTTCAACTAAGAAACACAACTGTAATGAAGAAGCAGAAGTGCTTACTGGAAAAATGAAGCAACTCTTATTTCCTCCTTTTCTTGTTGAAGCAACAGAAAGACAGCAGCATGCAAACCACAGTGGAAAACCAGCACTGGGTGTCAAGAAATTGCAGGGCATTAGAAGATACAAGCAGTTGGATTCTGCTTTCATATTAGCTGTAATTCAGGGTACCCAGTGGGTCTGGCTAAACTGTAAATTCAGATCTTTTCAAACAACAACAGCCTTAGCCAATGCAGTAGAGCACTGGACCCAGACATGAAGGGTGATATGTCACGTCTTAACAAACCGATACAAGCCAATGACAATATTAGACATGATAAGGCGGGCTGTATTTCAGTACTGTCGGATCACCTAAACCAAGACCGACTTGCAAAATAGCAACACCATAATAGGTAACCCTTAAAAACGGTTATAATTGCTAGCGAGTTCATGCGAATAATTTCACACACGGCTCATTGGAGCAAGCAGAGAAATTCCGATAGTACATTCATGCTCATATGGAGACCTCACTATAATTTGAACTAAATTGTAACAAGTAAAGAAGAGCATAATGGCGGGTTTATTAAGGTGTCATTCTTTGTTCAGTAACCACATCAGACGCATTTGATGGAAACATGGACGTTTGAAGCATGTAAGCCATTTAACTGATGTTCTTCAGACAAGTTGTAGTTAATAAATTGAGTTGGTCCGTGCATGGAGCAGCATTAAAGATTATTCCATTAACAGCACAAGGATTTTTTTGTGATGTGGCCCAGTAATACAGAATTCAGTTATTATATGGTGTGCATATTGTATGTTTTATATCGGCTTAGAACGCGGCCCAGCCAACCAAAATTCAGGACAGGAACTGCCTGTTTTATAGCAAGTCACTAATCTTGCCAGATGTGGTTCAGATACTAAAGTGCAGTTTTGGTCCCTAGAAATTTGAGGCTGAAACAGGCTAATCAAGTTTTTAATTGGGTTTGCATAGCAAATTCAATACTCAGTAACTCTAAGGGACAAAACGTTGCCAACTATACACTAATAAGATATGAATTTAGGTGATATTTCACATCTTTAGTATATGTTTCCTGACTTATGCTGTACTGCAACTCATAATGTATAGTGATTTTTATATAACATACCTCCAGATATGAACTAATACAAGTCATAATGAATAAAGGCATAATGCATCACGAATCATTCTTTTAGTTGTGTCTTATCTGGGCTTTACTGAACAAGAAATGAGACCTTAATAAATTCCCCAATATGTATTCCTTAAAAACACTATCATTGTCAATAACAATGTAGTTACACATTAACAATGCCTGCAACGTTAATGTAGTTAATAGTAAAAGTTGACCTAAGCAGTGCAGTTGCTCTCATAGTGTAAGTTATTACACACCACCTACTACAATCAGAAAAGGACTGTTTATACAAATGTAATTACCCTATTATGCATATGTAATTACTGTTATGACTGCCATCTTGTATAACTACATGAGCTGTATTACTGTTATCCATCTGTCACAGTGAACACATTACCAGCAGTTACACTGTTCTTGCATGTATTGTTAATGTCAAACTCCAAAGTTATTAGAGATACTCACTATAACAGCGTGGACCTGATATTGTTTTCCTTTATATACTTGGCATGTGCCTGTCATTTATTGACATCAAAACAAACAGAAAAAATGAATACATAATAAAATTAAAAATATTTAAAAAACAAAAGCTTATAAAGTTGCACTTCTAAGGATTAAATAAGAATGACCACAGACAGTAACCAGAGTTTGGCTACTTTACAGCTGTGTGTTTTCTACATTGTAATTGCTTCACAAAATGGTACATGCTGGTGCCTGTACATGTGGCAACCTCACCGATTGCGTTGAACTTGTGAGTACACACATTCGTCTTGCTCTTTAGGTTGCTCTTTCCGTTGTTTGGCACCACCACTGTTGAACACCAGCTCTCCATACTGAACTTCATCTTCTTTCTGCCGTTGTTTCTTCTTGTTGGGCTGGGTGATGACCGTGGCATACTCCACACTGTCATCCTGGACTTGAGCTGAAAGAAGGCGGGGGGGAGCAACATATGGAAACATTAACCTCGTTTTTATTATTTCTTAGTTCTCTACTATTGTGCACTGTGCAAAAGTCAGAGACCACCCTTAATTTATCACATTTCCATACATAATTACCATTGAGTACAAGTTCATTTCTCAGCATCAGGAAGAGCAGAAAAACACTTAACAACTAAATAGCACATCAAACTTTCTTAGTATTTAGTGTATTCACTTTGCCTCTCTTACAGCTTCCATTCGTTCCAGGACACATTTACATTGTTTAGCTGAAGCTCTTATCCAGAACGACTTACAAGGTTATTCATATTCATAAGGACTCTTATTGGTGTGGTACAGCATAGTTACCCAGACAATGAAACCTCTGTCTCCCACATGGGGTGGTAGCTCCCTGGTGGGTAGTGTTGTTATCTGCTGAGCCACACCAAGTGTTCAAAGTTCAGGTGTTCAAAGAAACTCTGCAGAGATGTTTTCCCACATCTCCAAAGTTCCAGTCTTTCACCATTTCAGCATTTGAAGTGGACATGTATCTCCATTTCAATAGAATTAAAACTTTTCGTTTTTGGCGAAAAATTTTAAAACTAAAAGTTTTCGCCATCTCCTGTAAAGTTGCCATTTTGGAGATTCTTTGGAAGACACTGACGATAGGTGAATACTTCCAATGAACTCTTGAACGCATTGTGAAAACGAACCTTGAGGCTTACCGTAGATGCACAGCAGCAACGGACTAAGATTATATACAAGGTATGACTCAGGATCAAGCCTGACTGTGAAGCCTGACATGTAAGCAATTGAAATGACGCTCTTTAGACTTTTATAGAATTGTTTAGTTTACCTTTTAGATGGCTAGTTAGCTGACCAGACTAGTTCTAGTCAAGAAAATGAGTTGGTCGATGCACTAGAAAGGCTTAGAATGCAGCTCAGCCAACTGAAATTCTGCACATATGAACGTCGAATGAGCATCAAATGAGCTCATGCATTATGAAAATCAACCTTGTGGCTTTCTGTACATGCACAGCAGCAGTGTTCCAGCACTTCCAGTTGTGAAAACTGACTAACCAAGACTATATACAAGGTACGACTCAAGATGAAGCCTGACTGTGATTTGTGATAAGACAGTAGCTTTGACACATTAAAGCAATGAGATGTGAGAGCTTGAACATGGACAGCTCAACACTGCACATTTAAACCCATTATGTACAACGGGACGGACAGTGCAAACACGGGTTTTGCGCGATGTAGTTTGGCCAAGTCTCAGCGCAGTCTACAGCAGAGCAGTATGCATGGCAGGTAGTTCCTCTTATTAGCAGAAAGGGTTATTTTATCGGAGAGCCCCTTACATTTTCACACATAGTCCATATGCGCTGCTCATGCTACGAGTGGTGTGAAAGGTGTCTGAGGTCTAATGGAGCTGTGGTTGATCCAAACATGGGGAATACCAAAAGCACTGAGGTCATTTACAGCTGGTTTCATTTCTGTTTCACTTTAACAGAACTAAGTTCATTTCAAGTTCACATAAAAAGGACTATATTTGAAAACACCCTGAGACGTTGGTTGGATTTTCTGTTTCTTAGCAATCCCAAACACATTCAGTTATTGTTCTGAGAACACCAGCAGCTTCTTTGATCTTCGATTCTTCTCTGACAGCTACACATCCTTTCAGACCCATGGTATTGAGTTGCTGTATTGAGTCACAGTTGAAGGATGGGTAACCTGACTTAACACTTAAAGATGTTTACGGTAGATTTTGGTAGTAGTCTACCAGATCTGGCACGGTTGACCCAAAGTTCCATTTTTTACAGATTTTGAAAACTTTGTTTCTTCTTTCCACTTATTCTTTTTTAGATTATAATATTGCTGTTTTGATTGGAAATGAAATAAATGGAGAGTGGTCCCAGGACTGTATGTACAGCCCTGAGATGGTATGAACAATTCAAATAACAATAAAAAAAAGTTTTAAAATATATTACTTGTATTTTTCAAATGGTATGAACACAAGATTTTTGTCTGGTCAATTTCATACATACATTATTTCCTTCCATTCAGGCCTGTAACATGTGAAAAACAAAGTTGGGGCAGTGGGCAGTTTGGGTCTAGTAATGGGGTCAAATAATTACTAATGTGATTTGTCATATGTGATGCCAACAGGAGTTTGTAATCATAATTTGGTACAAAGGCAGCATCCTTCAGGAGCAAAGATAGGCTGACCATCACCAACAAAATTACTGAAATTGTTAAAAACAAAATTCCTTAAAGCAAATTAGGGATGTATATGAATACTGCACCCTCTGCAGTGCCGAACATGAAAAGAATTAAGGAATCTGGAGAAAGTTCAGTGCCTAAAGAACCCAAGACTAAACTGAATAACTGTGCTCCCTCAGACAGCACTGCGTCAAAAACAGTCGTTCATCCATTAGCAATATAACCACATGGGCTCAGGATTACTTATGCAAACCTAAGTCAAGCACTTTAATACGTACTTAAATGCTAGTTTAAACTTTACTATGCCAAAAGGAAGCCTGGTGTTAACCATGTATATGGTACAGTTTGGTGGGGATGGTGGTTACTTATTTGACCCAATTTCAAAACTGAACAAGAGTGCTCGTGGCAAGCGCAGACTCAAACCGGCAACCGCTGACCAACGCGTTACTGCTGCACTACTGCGGACGTGTAGTATAGTGTGGAACGGGCAATCTAAGAGTAGTGCAAAACAGAAAAGCAGGAATCTCAAAAAAAAGGAGACACCAACTTTAGTTTGCTAAAATAAAACTTCAACTTAAAACTTGCTATGTTCTCAGGGCTCTTTCTTTTGCCCTTGTTGGTAAGCCCTTTTATTTTCCTTGCCTTCGTGTGTTTTTTTTTTTCCAGGCTTATCCTTTTCTTTCCTCTTTTCTCTTAGGACCCTTTCTCCTTCTTTCTTTTCTTTTCTTTTCTTTTCTTTTCTCCTGTACCTTACTGTTTGCCTCTCACAGCAGGTGCGCCAGTGAGCAGTGGTTGGGGCTATGCATTTATGCCGGTGTGCATGGTCAGCGTTGATTACCGCTGGGGATTCTGGGGCTTGGAGTTTTTTGACCCAGATCCACCAGCTCCTCTACCCCCCCTGATGGTGGCCGGCGGCATGGACCGGCCCCTTACAGACTAGAAGTACCATCGACTTCTCTGGCCTTAGAGGCATCTGAGATGTGCCATCACGCAGTGGAAATGCGTATTGTGGTGAATCAGCTGTTCAGGTCTGTTTTGGAAGAAACGGATGCCGTGTGCTTTGGACCAAACAGGAAAAGGACCATCAGCAACAAATCCAAAAGCCAGGTTCTGTCGTGGTATGGGGTTGGTGTGTCAGTGCATTAGGCAAAGGTAACTTCCCCTGCTGTGGCGCAGCACTAATGCTGGAACATAGATTTTGGAGAAACATGTGCTCCTTCAAGACCAGGGGTACCCATACATATTTCAACAATATGGTTTCAGTTTAGTTTTTGTATCATTTGTTTCTTTTTAAAAGATTTTTTCTTTGTCATTTTGATGTAGCAAAAAGCATTAAAGCAATAAGTCGAAATTTCAGACAGTAAGAAAGGGTTCACTAACTCTGTCTCAGAAGGTAAAGTAAGGATGAACCAAACAATAATGTTCATAACTGAGAAGAATAACTCCATACTCAGAGGGCAAAGAACAGGCCAACAATGTGTTTATCCCCAGGAAAAACGATCCAACCATGGCGTGGTAAGGCTGGATAAAGGAAGTGAATCAAACCCATGAAAGACTACGCACCATAGGCAGTTTAGTTGAATCCAATGAAGAATTCAACATGAAGATTTTGGCCATATTTTATCAAAATAACGTCTTATTTTCTCCAAAAAATGATGCTGAGTTACAGTTTAAACCCAAAAAGGTGTATCTGGCAGAAACAGCTTTTCGCCCAGAAAGCACATAAGCCAAACATGTGGTTATATTATGCTGGTCGTATGTTAATTACAAAGATGCCTGGGTTCATGTGCACGGAGGAAGAAAATCTGTTAAAGTGACCACCAGCCTACCAGTCAGTATAAAGCACTTCCCCTAGTAAATCTACCCTTTGCTATTCCTGGTTGTGCCCTTGACCTCTGCTCCTCCTAAACAAGCTGACAGATTTCCTTTGTAACCATATCAAACCTAAACACAGTGGCCCTTACTGGTAAGTATACGATTGACTCTCTTACCTTTACTGCCTGTTTTGTCTGCCGCACTGGTGGGTTTATGGATGACATGAGCGTACAGTAGTTCCCCACCATCCTGAGAAGAACCTATGGATGAATAACACCATAAAATCAATTAATTTACATTTGATTGCATTAACATTGTTACAGTGTTAAAATTTAAATTATGATTTTCAGTTGATGTGATCTATTATATTCTTTAAAATCTGAAATCTGTCTGAAAAAAAACCTGTCTGAAATTCAGTGTTGAACATTAAGAACTGTCACTACTGAAACACATATTGTTGGTTAGTCCTATACTGGCTAGCCAGTTCTGTTCAAAATTGCCTATAATTGCCGTTACTGAAACATTAGCAAAGTTTGGGTAGTGTTATGATTGTTTTGGTAGTGAGAAAAAAAAATTCAGTCATTTATTGTAATAAAATAGACATAATTAAGGCATAGGGTCAAAGCTAAACAATTTTAATCTAAAGCCAATGTCTGAAATGTGTGTTTAAGCTTAGGTCACCAAATAAGGCCTGGAGTAGCTGGTTTTATTTTCGCAACCATTTTACACTAAGTGGAACCACATCCAATGTTCCGATGTCCAAAAACTGAGATCAGCTGACCTGTGTTCTTTCCAGCTTGTTTCTTCCTGTAAATAAGGTAGACTGTGATGGCCAGCACGATGAGAAGCACAGCACTGGAGCCCATCGCTATTAGCAACATATCTGCAGAAAGAGGAAATGAACCTCATTAGGCATTAAATATAGCACTGCAGGTGTAAAAACAAAAGTAACAGAGGAATTCATACCAAAGCACTAACAACAACAACAACAGTGATGATGATGATGATGATGATGATGATGATGAAACTAATATATACATTTAGTAAATTACATGGAATAAAGTAATTAATATGCAGTGAAGAGTAGGGCACAACCTAACACAGTTGGGTTGTTGCGTAATAATATTTGAGCAAGATTAATAGGCTAATCACAGCCGAAAGCAAAAGTATGAGAGCAGATAACCCTGTAGGTGAGTCACTAAAACAATCATGTAAAATGCAATGAATTCAACACAATTCTACGTTGTTATGCTAAATACATAAAACTATATTTATCGTAGCTGTCCAATGAAGAACAAGTATCTCTAAAATGGTAACTTTACAGGAGAGGCCAAAAACCTAGTTTAATTATAATGTAAGTCAGTGGAACCAGACATTTTTCCAAGCAGTTCTGGGCCATTTCTGTTAGTCCATTCATCATGAAATTTTCACACAATGTAAACAGCATATCATGTGATGAAATGATGCATAAAAGTAAAAATCAACAAAAATGGAGATAGGTGACGATATCTAAATGAATATGATAATTACATTAATGTACATAATATCTACAGTACATTTCAATAATTCTGTGCATAAAAATAAACTGAATGAATTGAATGAAACTGGATGTAAAATGAACCCCCTCATGTGCTGGCTGTATTTTAGCCTGGCTAGCTCTCACTTGAGTTGTATACATACGTTAAAGTAATCCATAATTGCAGCCACATGAATGGTTTAAATAATATAGCTGTACAGGATGGCAGATCTACAGGAACAGGGTGGAGCTGTGAATTCAGTGTCTTATACACACAACTCAGTAATCAGAAAACATATCTGAATTAAGTAACTTTTATGGTACTACAGCAAATTCATAAATGGTCTTGCTTTGGGGATATGAGGACATGAGAACATGGCTAAAAACACATTTTACTACATAATATACATGCATGTTGGGTTTTACCTTGCATTGGTTGGTGCCCCACTCTTCCCTAGATGGCTGATCAGTCATTATGGGATTTTGTTGCAGAAATAATTTTTTTTTTTTTTTTTTTTTTTTTAGAAAATTTCAGAGCAGAAAAGGACTTGGAAACTATAGAAATGGTAGATTAGCTTGATTTATCACCAGCTGATGAAATCAGGAAAAGTAATCGCACCTTCTGTTTTGATTGTTAATGATTTGGTGTCATTGTATTATCTTTATCTTAATTGAACTATTCACTTACTCTGAAAACAAAGAGGGTCGGAGGTGCAAGTATGAGTGAGGGTCTGAGTCTTGTTAGTAGTTACTACGAGACTTGTACCATTGACTGACTGTGTCCACTGGGTCACTGTGGGCTTCAGAGTTGCAGTGGGGGTCATGGTCGTAGTGCCTGTAATTACACACCAAGGAGCATCACTAGTATTCACTTCTGTGGTCATTTATATATAGTAGCATATTTACAAGAAAGGACAAGCTCTAAACAACAAAGATCTTACAAGGTGAGGTATTAAACACAGGTAAATATTTGCAGTGCTCATAGGTCGAGACCTGCTCTGTCAGTAACACTGAAGGCCAGTGTTCTTAAGTAAAGGCTTATGTGTCATAACACTGGCTGAGCTTAAATTGCACCAGCATGGGCTTCTTGAGAAGCGATGTTTGTTGAAAACTGCTCTCAAGGTTTACGTAGGTTTATGTTGTCATTATGAATGCTGCCCTTTGGCGTTTACCTCTGACACCGAACTACACCTCAACTGACCTCGGCTTTAACCCATTCATGCTTGTTTATCTCTTTTTCCTCTATGAACACTATAACCGATATGTAATAAGTAACAGAACAGTCCATGTACACTACACTGTCAAAAGTATTCGCTCACCCATCCAAATGACTGAATTTGGGTTTTTCAATCACTTCCATGGCCACAGGTGTATAAAACCAAGAACCTAAACATGCAGACTGCTCCTACAGACATTAGTGAAAAAATGGGTTGCTCTCAAGAGCTCAGTGAATTCCATGATAGGATGCCACCTGTGCCACAAGTCCAGTCATGAAATTTTCTCCCTACTAAATATTCCCCCAGTGGAAGTGATTGGGAACGACAGCAACTCAGCCACAAAGTGGTAGGTCACGTAAAACGACAGAGCGGGTTCAGCAGATGCTGAGGGGCATAGTGCACAGAGTCAATCACTGCAGATAGCTCAAGAACACTGTGTAGAGAGCTTCTAACTCTAGAGCAGTGGAGACGTGTTCTCTGGACTGACCAATCACGATTCTCCATCTGGTAATCCGATGGATGAGTCGGTTTTGGCGGTTGCCAGGAGAACGGTACTTGTCTGACTGCATTGTGCCGAGTGTAAAGTTTGGTGGAGGGGGGATTATGGTGTGGGGCTGTTGTTCAGGAGTTGGGCTCGGCCCCTTAGTTCCAGTGAGAGGAACTCTCAATGCTTCAGCAGACCAAGAGACTCTGGACCATTTCATGCTCCCAACTTTATGGGAACAGTTTTGGGACGGCCCCTTCCTGTTCCAACATGTCTGCACAGTAAAGACATGGATGAGCGAGTTTGGTGTGGAAGAACTTGACTGGCCTCAACTTGAAAGAACACCTTTGGAATTAATTAGAGCGGAGAGCCAACATCATATTAAACCCTATGGTTTAAGAATGGGATATCACTCAAATTAATATACGTGTGAAGGCAGACCAGCGAATACTTTTGGCAATATAGTGTGTGTGGATACCATGACTGCTGATATGTGGGCACACACTCTCATAACCATAAATTATACTCAAGTTGTAAATACAAATGAGCTACATAGTAGCCACCTTATTTAGGATTTCTTAATCTGTGGGCTCCAGACAACCTGTGGGCTGTGATGTTCCCTCTAGTGGTCTGTGGGCCTGTACTCAGGTGGAGGCAGTGGTTTGTAGTGGGCTGGGAATGTCGTAAATAATCATTCTAGTAATAAATTTTGTATATTAACATAAATATATGTACATTAATGTACACATGTAAAAATAATAAGGTCACAGTAGCAGGCTAATTAAACAACTCCAGTTTGAGACATCATAGCCACTGACCAGCCACTGATTTCACTGAGGTTTCTTGGGGGGCTTTTACAGCTCCCTCATTTAAATTTGGACATATCAAAATTATTCTTTAAACAGATTTCTCAGAGAAACTGTATTTATAAAAGTTGATTTTAGGTTTCTGGTGGGCCGCTGTGCTTTGCAGTTAATATCAGGTGGGCCTTGGGGTGGGAAAGGTCGAGGACCCCTGATATAATTCATAGAAGTTAGAGAAAACATTGAGGTTTAGTTTAACTCCAGCCATAACTATACCACCAGGTCCAAGGGTTAGACCCTGATGACCTTATTAGGAAACTGCATTCTACAGAATGGCGGATCTACAGGAACAGGGTTGGGTACCATGTGGTGCAATGACCAACCCAAACCATAAAGGCCTGGAGGGCTGAAGTCAGATAGCCTGCTTTGTGCTTTTATCATCACTGTTGTTGTTGTTGTTGTTGCTTTTCACATAATCATATTGTAATTATAAAAAGCCTTACCAGGACACTGGTTTACTTCAAAAGTCTTGTGTCCACGGCTAACATGATTTTGAGCATAGCAGGTCACACTTCCAGCAGATTCTTTGTCCAGCAGGAGAGTCTGATTCCCATCAGCCAGTTGGTCTGTATGTGGTGTTCCACTGAAAGTCCAGTTGTAGTGGACATTCTCTCCATCAGATGAACAGTAAACTCTCCTCTTCTCAATGGAGCTGCAGCTGTATGTCACCTCCACTGAGGACACCGCACCTGCAAATTACAGATCAACAGCTCAGAGTAGTTCAGTCTAGATTACAGTGTAGTCAAGATTACTGATAAATCTGGATTACTGCACAGTCTAGATTACAGGTCAGTCTAGATTACAGTTAATTCTAGATTACATCTTTATTTACATTACAGTTGAGTTTAGATTAACGCTCAGTCTAGTTTACAGTTCAGTCTAGATTACTGCTCAAGATAGGTTACTGCTTAATGTAGATCAGTTCAGTCTAGATTTCTGCTTAATCTAGAGTGCAGCTCAGTCTAGATTACTGTTTAGCCTTTATTATAGCTCAGTCTAGATTACAGATAAATCTATATCATGGTCAAAAGTTTAGACACGGCTCCTCATAGCAGGTTCTACTTCTGTTTATCTTAAAGCTTTACTGTACAATAAAAGTAAAGACATTAAACTATAAAATAGCACTCATGGAATTATACAGTCCACCTTAAAACCCTCCAGAATGGAGCTTTACAGGAGGATGAACCAGCTTTCTTAACCTGCAGTGGAGGCTGATAGAACAAGGTTCATTTCTAAGCAGCTTTGGAGCAATTCTATTGGTCGGTCCATCATGAATATTCACTAAACTGAAAGGAGAACTAGAGCTTTTACACTGTGCAGAAAAAGAGATCAAACACCACTAAATATATATTAGAGGTGGAGATATGGAGAAATATCATACTGTGGTACATCAAGAGTATATGTGGTGTATCAGGATATGTACTGGTTCAGTGTAAGACTGTAGAATCTTTAATATCAGCAACAACATCCATGTAGATAGGTGTCTCTAAACTTTTGACTGGTAGTGTATGTGGATCAGTGTTACAGGATAAGGCCTTTGTCTGTTTGTCTGAATTAGTTCCACACTTAACACTCCAGAAGTACTGAATGAGACACTTAAACAAATACAGTTAAGACATTTCTCTCTGAATTCCAGAACCACACTTTCAGCTTCTGACTGAAGTGACCTTCACACTACTTTCACTTTTAGTCCAGTGTTAGTTCTGCTGCGTGTACAGAATCAGATCTTACTGGCACTTAAAGACACTGAGTCTGTTTGTTCTGTGGTTTGTTTAGTGGAGCTGTATCTCCAGAACTACCTCAAACTAAACTGACTCACAAAGTCTCAGCTCTCCATTGAGGTGGAGGAACTCCATGCTCTCCTCTCGCTTTGCCACAGTGGAAATCCTGCACAGTGTCACGATTCGCCCGTGTTGTGAAGAGTAAAGGAGTTTATTGTGGATGTTCTGCTTGTTTTTTGTAGCCGTGTAAACGATTAGGAGAAATTCCACGTGGTGTTCAGTGTAACAGTCTTTCGTCTTGTCTCAGTCTTGTAACACTAGAACGTAGTGAACCTAATGTAATGACTTCGTTCTGGATGGTGGAAGGAGAGCGAGGGAGTCCTTACTTAGCAAGAACGAGTCACAGTAAAACAGTGGAGTCAGTGAACTGATCACTGTGATAACCAGGAAAGCGTGAGCTGAGCTTCTGTGGCTAACTAACCAAACTACATTAAACACGGACAAACACGGATTAAACATGTTAATCCAACCAAACATTTCAGGACAAACATGAACAACCAGCCATGGCACACCAAACAAACATGTTGGCATGCTCTGGCCTTTAACCCACAACAATAGAAAATATAAAAATTCATAAACAATTCTATAAAAAAGTATTAAAGATGAAAAACAGACTGTATGATGGGATTAAACATTTACAGTATGTATACAGTATTAACTATGAACTAGAGTGAGCAGTAATCTAGGTTGAACTGTAATCTAGATTGAGGTGTAACCTAGACTGAACTGTAAACTAGCCTGAGCAGTAATTTAGGCTGAACTGTAATATAGACTGGACTATAATCTTGCCTAAGCAGTAATTTAGATCAATCTTTAGTCTAGACTCAACTGTAATCTAGTTTGAGGAGTAATCTAGGCGGAACTATAATATTGACTGGACTATAATATTGCCTGAGCTGTAATTTAGATTAAGATGTAGTCTAGGCTGATCTGTAATCTAGATTGAACAGTAATCTTGACTGAGCCGTAATCTAAATTAAGAAGTAATCTAGACTGAGCTGCAATATAGACTAATCTATAAATTAGACTGAGCAGTGATCCCTACTGAACTATGAGCTAGATTAAGCAGTAAACTGGGCTGAACTGTAATCTAGATTGAGCTGTAATATAGCCTGAACTATAAACTAGTTTGATTTAAAAAATGTAAAATTTAGTAACTGTATGAGCTAATAAACACGTTTTATAGTTACACAGTGTGATGTGATGAGAGGTTGTGTAGACCCACCTTCAATAACCAGCTGGAGATGATAAATGTGTTTTGCTGCTCCTCCTGAATCATATGTATCTAATGTGTATGTTCCTGAGTCTCTTTTCTCTGCACTGCTTATTATCATGGTTCTGTTATCAGGAACAAACTGCCATCTCGGATACTCTGAAGCATTTCGTGTGATTTTTTGGTTTTTAAATTTGAAAATGCGATCAGTAACACTTTCATTGTGTTTCTTCTTTAAGTCTAATTCATACTTGGGTTCCAGCTGCAGGTACAGTGTGTGTCCCACAGCTCCATAACACGGATCAGTCTGAGTAAACCTGCATACAGGGATCCTGGACAGCAAACCTGCAGAGGAAGAAGATCCTGTCATTAATGTGATACAACTAAATCAATTCTACACCTCTAGAAATACAGTGAAATGTAACAGTGTATGTAACAGAAAACACATTTATCAAGAACCTCTCTAAGGAACCCTTTGAAGAACCTTTTTAAGGTCAATGTGAGTGGGAGATTGTAGGGTGTTTTTCCTCCGTAATGTGATGCATTTCTGAGTCATAGAGATTCTCAGGAGTATCCTGTACATACTGCACACTGTAGATACTGTACATCCTGCATTTGCTGCTTATTGCACTTACGGTTAGATGCTAAAGTGCATTTTGCTGCCTTGTACTTGTACATGTGCAATGACAAAGAGATTCTCAGGAGAGAAATAATTGAGAGTGCGGGTGTGATTGTATTCCTAGGGTTTTACTGGATTGTGAAAAATGGGAGTTCCAAAACAAACAAATGAATGAATGAATGAATGAATGAATGAATTAACTAATAAATAATCAAAAGTTGAGGTACTACATTTTTATTTCGCATTTATCAAGGTGCATGGTGCATTGTTTATTGAAAGCTCTATTTTATTATGTATTTTTTGGTCTTTTTAATATGTAGACAGCTGAAGCACCATTTAGCAGTCGTTTAGCATCCACGTTGTTTTCACAAGCATCAGAAAATGACTCCAGAAAAACCGTCAGATTAATATTAAAATAAGTCTGTGTGTAAGTGTAACTGCCTGAAGTGTGAAAGCAAGGCATGGACTGTGTGTGCTCATGTCGTTCCATCATCAGCTGACCCGCCTCACAATACAGAGCAAATACAGCTAGATATTGGAAGATATCCTCTCACTGGTGTTAATATGAAAACAGGTTGCCAGTTTAAAAAATGAAATAACTCATAAATTATTGTTTTGCAACTGTTCCAAAAATTGAAATTGGACATGAGAGATTCGGTCTGTCTCAACACCACCTAGTGAGCTCTCTACATAGACAGCCTATTACATCACTATATGCACGTCCCCAGCAAGAAGGCTGTCTCAGTTCTTAGGTACCTCAACGTGCTGCCTTGACCGAATATCAAGAGAGCATCGAATGCTTCCTCAGTCAGTAAGGCCATCCCATAATGCTAAGCGGTACAACTTTGGTTCAAGCATGGCGGACGGTTACAGAGCAACGAGCCACCCTGGTGAGTGGAGATGTGAAGTCATATCAGCCTTATGCTGGTTGCCAGTTAAATTCCTCATCCAGTATAAAATTCACCTTCTGACATATACAGCTCTAAACAGCCTCGCTCCTCAGTCCCTCATAGAACTCATCTCGTACTATGACCCGTCACGTGAAGTCAGATCGCAAGGTGCATGTCACTATTAGTACCTAATAGTACTAATAAAGTTACATCAAGGGTGGAGCCTTTTCATACAAAGCCCCCCAGCTCCCCACAGCTCCCCCCAGAGACTTTGGTAATTAGCTTCCCTGCTAGAGAGAAGGTGTGGATCTGGAGCGCACTGACAGAGAGTACTATGGTAAATCCCGCTGCTCACACACGCTCACTCGGGTTTACTGACGGTGGAGCGGAGGAGCACTGACTTCTCAGGGAGCCCTCACGTCTTTGCTACCTTCTGGCTCTACCTTTTAGCTACGCTGTAATAACCAGGCCTGCCGGAGTCACTGCTGCGCCCTGCGAACACCATACAGTGCTCTCAGTCCTTCTGTCAGAGCTAACTGTCTGTGTGTTTTCTTTGCCTGGGCTGAACTACTGCCCAAACTGTGTGCTCTGATGTGGAGTTACTGCCCTGTCTGTGTGCGCTGATGCTGCTGCTTCACCTGCCTCGGCTGGGTGCCTCTGCCTGCCTGCGTTGCTGACCAGTTTGCCAAATGACAAAATGATAGATTATTTCTGAGGCAGTGTGCTTTTGACTGCACAGACCTTTTTTAAGTTTTAATGAGTACCTAATTACAACTACAAGCACTTTTTCTGTGCCCTGTGGGGCTGAAAACCTTATTAATGTATTAAATACATAAAGAAAAAAACATGTAGATACAATATGAACATCTAGATGAATTCAAAGTTTTGTTATGTTGAAAATAATTTCCTCTACAGAGTACTCAAATCACTCAGTTGTAGTGCTTGATTTCTACTTAAAACACTGGAAAGATTAAATGTTCTATAACTTAGCACTGACATTATTTTATTTAAATTTTTCAGTCTGTCAATAAGGGCAGTAAATGTTCATAGTTTCCACATATTCTGAATATACATTTAAGATGCACATATCCTCCCATCTGGTATGTTCTTAGTTCTTTAATCTGTATATTATGTTTACATCACACCCATCTGTGTATCATGTTTATAGTATATTAAATAATATATTTACCTGTACATTTTGTCCATACCTCTACCTGTATCCTGTACATTCTGCACACTCTAGATACTGTACATCCTGCATTTGCTGCTTATTGCACTTACGGTTAGATGCTAAAGTGGATTTTGTTGCCTTGTACTTGTACATGTGCAATGACAATAAAGTTGAATCTAATCTAATCTAATCTAATCTACCTATACCTGTATTCTAATTAATTATACATTCATAATAATTCCTAAATAAATTCCGTAAAAGCTTATAGTGGTGCATGTTTGTTGTGATTCATCCAATAATGCTTTATTTAACAGATATTTGGCCAGAATAATGAAATGTGGTAAATTTGGTAAAAATGGTAAATAAGAGCTATTCATAAACTCACTGTGGTGGTGATTAGCACCAATCAAAATCTACATGTAAACTGAGGTCATACATGTTAAATACCCAGGACAAGTAAAGCTCTAGTTGGGTGCCAAAATTGATGCAATACAAAAGAATTTAAAACAAATTAACAAAGGAAAAATTAGATTCTCAGGAATCGAGCTATGGATTTTAAGGTAATATGTGCAAGTAAGAGTAACTTGTTTAGTAAAATGCTTTAAACTTTTAATCAAGAACCAGTTGTTTTACAATTTGACTATACAAGTATTACATAAACATAAATTACAGTCATAAAATGCAACTTTTAACAGTAGAATTTTCAAATTCATTATAAGTCCAGTAATTGTTTTAACATAACTGAGATTTTTATTACAATTAAAAATTAAATCAACATGATGAAATTCTACCTAAGCCAGGCATACTCTGTGTGATTTTAGTAATCTTGTTGCTTGCTGACAGCTCATACTGCATGTTTCAGTCGCCCACCGTGTACAGAGAAAACCTGCAATGTATGTATTCACACTGTACGAACACGCTCCGTCCGACTGACATGACACGACATGGGTGCTCACACTGCACGTGAAGCACAGCCCATGCAGACAGATCAGCTCTGTCTACAGACAATTTCCAACAACGCTGTTTCATTCAAAACAACACGCAACACAGTCCAAGTACTGAGCAATAACGCTGGCTGAATCTCAAATCACTCCCTGCTCCCTACATAGTGCACCAGGATAAGTGGCTCCTGCAACCAACAGTGTATCATATGTGTAATATACAGTCATGTGGGATTCAGCCATGTGTACACAATTTCATAATGGACAAATGTTTTTGTGTAGGAGTCAAAACTTGCAAAGTGTGCAGGAAGGAGGAAGGAGGGGTGCGTTTAGGATTCAGCAGAAACCATATACACATACATCAGACTGTATATCGACTCTTCAGCCTCTGTTCATGTGTGTTCAGCTGTGTAGGAGACGTAGCTGTGACTGTTTGTATGTGGTTTTGGGTGCGACTTTAAGATCTGCTCAAACTGTGAGACATGTCAGTAATTCATCCAATCGACATCACTTCCCCTCTCACACTCACACCATACAACATCTGAGGAAGCTGAAATTCGGCCCAATCATAAAATTCAGTCGGCTCCAACCAAATCAGGCTTAAAATCGGCCTAAAATCGTACAGTGTACGTCTGGCTTTACTCTGCCTGTTGCTTCCTATGTTTCTTGATCTCAGGAAATCAGTTTATGCATATAAAAATATTACAATTTGAAAAAAAAAAAACCAGAAATTAATTTTATTTTTTATTAAGTTTTCTATAGTATTCAGAATCTCAACATGTCAAATTACTTCTCAGTTATTTGGATTTCAATCAAAATCTACATGTAAATGAGGACAAGTAAAGCTTGTAAAGCTTGTAAAGCCAAACTGGATGGAATACAAAAGAAGTGAAAGCAAAGTAAAAAGAAAAATGAGATCCTCAGGAATCCAGCTATGGATTTTAAGGTAATGTGTGCTGCAAATAACAGTAACTTGTTTAGCTTTAAACTTTTAATCAAGAAACATTTTTTATCATATGATTTTTCTGTACAAATATTACATAAACATAAATTACAATCAAAAATGCAACTTTTAACTGGAGAATTTTCAAATTCATTATAGCTGCAGTACTTGTTTTAACATAACTGAGACTTTAATTACAATTAAATACAATACAATTTATAACAGTAGTAATAATAATATTGTACATATTACAATTTGACTAAAAACGTCAAACTAATTTTACTAGTAAAATGTCACATGTGTAAATTAAAAAATAGGATCAGAAGTTGAAACTGTTTTCAATAGTATTCAGAATTTCAACAGGTTAAAATACTTCTCAGTTATTTGGATTCCTTTCCATCTACAGGAGAAACCCAGAGTTGAATGCAGTAAGTGGCTCTTTTAAGCACGCGGTGACGGCTGAATTTGCCAGTCTGAGATCTGCTTAGAGTGAGTCTTTCTCTGGATGTTCTCCTACAACAGCAATTAGAAGGTTTGCCATACAGCTTCAGCCAAACAGATCAAACCGTGTCGTATAAATGTATTGGTTAATCAGTGGAATGCGTTTGCATGTGTGACTAAACATTTCTGGAAACAATGAATGTAGAAAATATGATGTAATCCACATTGGCTTCTTACTAGGACAATTGCAGTCTGAATGTTTCAGTCATTATCTATCGCAGGACTGCGTCATGTTATGAATTGATCCCACCATATTTAATAAGGTAAACATGCTTACCTTATTAAATAAAGCCGAAAAACTCACTAATAATCTTCATTTTGAATGAGCAAACGTGCTACTGCCATGTTCTTTTCTCTTAACGCCATTGTAAATGCCATCTACCAGTGCAGTTCATGAATCTGGTCCAATGTTGGTAATAAAAACAATCATCACATCAAAAGTCTTTGTGCAGGCTAGTAGGTAATGGCTAGGGTAAGGTTCAAACCCTAAATTTACATCCCCACATGTCATTCTGCTGTTTCACATGAGGGCATTTGATCTGTCATTTACAATGTGTAATCATAAGCTCACCTGACAAAAAATGAGTCACCTTGCATGTTTAAGGTGGTAGTAACTTCAGGCTCCAGGATGATGGGGCTATAAATACCTGTGGGGTGTGAGTGACGGGATCCATAGATTGAGAAGAGGTGCTACAGTGCAGGGAATGTCTCGTTCCGTGTGTGGAAAATGGCTCCAAAGCAGATGATAATGATTGGCTAAAAGGAGTGACTGTATTTGGGCGTGCCAAAGACCATAGTGTGAAGGAAGTAGCTGAATCTGCAGGTGTATGGAAGCGTACGGTCATGTGGGTCTACCAGCAGTGGCTAAAATCCCAGTCTACAGGAAACTCTACTCGGAATTGTACCAGGGAAGGCATCCACCAAATCTGGCCCACCTGAGCAATCCTTTGATGCAATAGTGTCTGAACATTGATGTGGCCTACATCCAGAAACTTGTCCAGTACATGCCAAATCCAATCACAGCTGTTATTGATTGCTCATGGCGGTATTACACACTATTAGGTACGTTTCAGTCACAGTTTCTGTCCAGTGAGCTTACAACGATAATAATGAAGGTATTATTTATTGGGTAGCCCTAATTAAAAAGTGCATAAAAATAATATATAATATTCTAAATCATATATTTGTATAAATGAGAGAATATAATCATTCAGTCATCACTCTGTAACTGGCTTAGAGCAAATTATTGGTCAAGAGACCAATGATGTAATATGGAATGAGCATAGGGAGATTATTATAAGAGAAAAGCAAACTGATCACAATAAAATTATATAAATATAAGAATGTTTTCACCGAGATTATGATGTTATGCTGATATCAGTCCAAGAGGACATGTCAGAAGTAATCCTGTTATCTGATAGACTGGCTCACCCACAGCATGCTGGAAACCTCATGTACTTCATGTAAGCATGTACTTTTCAGAGAAACCCAACACAAGGCATTAGCCATTAGCCTGCTAGCAGCAAAGGGACAGAGGCAATCATTACCGAGTCTATCAGCTTATGCTGGAAGAGGTGACCAGTTTAGTGAGTTATCTACTAAAAACTACCATGCAAATGAATCCAGGTGTAATTAACATATGAGCTATGCAAAATAATCATGTGTTCGGCTCATGTGCTTTTTGTAGTAAGCCCATTTCTGCCAGGTAGGAGGCAGTGCCTACTTCAGGTTCTGGGACTGATTAGGTTATATGTCAAATTAAGGATAAAACATTTATGACTCAGTAGGAAGTATGAGATAATTTCAACACACACACAGAAAAAGAAGAAAACAAAACACTATTTCAACATAACGCATCACATGTTTAAAGCCAACTACAGTGCACTTAGCAAAGATTAGCATGAGACATAAGCATACATATATATCTACGCTCTTTAAAAAGACAGTTGCTCTACTGTTATTTAGTAAATATAATGGTCATATAGGACCATGAACACTTAAATAACCCTTTCATGATTAAAGGTACATTTAAAAAAAAAAGGCTACAGAGAAGCTTCTTCCCACATGCCATCACACTCATGAACAGCTGAACATTACATTGTACACTACCCTCCACTTTCGGGACACTTTTCTCACTTCCTGTTCTGCTGTATGGCACTTTTAATTTATCTTATTTATCTGTTTATAAAAAGTATCACACATCACTCCATACGCTGTACTGTCTCAGTCTGCTGTTTCTTCTAGTACTGCACTTTTTAAGCCTTAATCTGCCTCTACATCCAAACTGCTGCACTCTGCACTTTAATATACATATACAGCTACACATAGTGTAAGGTTTACAGGTATGTAAGGTATTGTGTGTGTGTGTGTGTGTGTTAGGATGTGTGTGTTTGTCTCTGTGCACTGTGAGCTACTGTAACCAAAGACAAATTCCTTGTATGTGTGAACATACTTGGTAAATAAAGCTTGATTCTGATTCTGATTCTGAAATGTTTATTGTTTTCCTCACTTTTATGAAGTGAGGAACCCTTTAATCATGCAAAGGGATCTTTGAGTATTCGTGGTTCAACAGAGAACCATTTTCTTCATTTATTAACCTTTTAGGGAACATCTTTTTAAGTGCGTAGATTGCCAACAAGAGGACAGACTACTGAAGCCACCGCTTCAGCAGCACATACTCCTAGCACATATGTGTCCCCCCAAGAGGTACATTTATATTCTTTAGGATGCATATGAATGTAAGTTCCTTGTTTTGTATATTCTTGCTTTTTGCAGTTTGAAGCTTATGAATTCTTCAGATGATAATTTAACTTTTGAAAATTTGAACAGTTCCAACTTTTCACATTGTTCTTAGTTTCCCCTTTCAGCACATAGGGCGTAAAATGAGCTATGCCCATAACATCACCTGAATTAGATCAAGCCTAGTGTAGGTTATAATAGTCACAAAATATCTCCAAAAGAGGTGTTACTCGAATATCATCTTTGGGTGAGCATTCAAATTTGATTATTTAGCTGGGTAACAAAGAATATGTTATTAAATAATCCTAAACGGGATATGTAAACAAGGGTGTAGTTGAATACTGAGTGGAGGGGTCCAGGTTTTGTAGGTTGAGGTCCGAGGCCATTACACCACAAAAACTTCGGAGCAAATTTTGGTTCGGATCTTCAGTTAATTTCTATCACTTCAGGATTCTACTTTGGATCGAATAATGTCTAGGCCCCGTATGATTAGTAGATACAATTAACCTTCTTTATTATTATTGTTATTATTATTATTATTATTATTATTATTATTATTATTATTATCATCTTTATTATTATTATTATTGTTGTTATTATTATCATCTTTATTATTATTATTATTATTATTATTATTATTATTATTATTATTATTCATTTTAGTCCAGGACTTTTACATTCCTTTACACACAGAAGCTTGGATTGCATTTATATGCATGCATATTAAATACTATTTGAATAAGGTCCTAGAATGAAGCATTAATAAACATTGATAAATAAATATTAATAAGTTAGTAAAGATTAATAAAGGTAAAAGAAGATGGTAAGTGAGTAAGCTAGATTGGAGATAGTATAAAGAAACATTCTGTTTGCTGACTGCTGGGTTTAGCTCTACAATGATGTTAAGTAAACAGAGCTAGAACAGTGAAATACAGCTCAGTACAGTCATGTTCTATGCCAGGTTCCAGCATATAGAGGTTAATCGGTCAGCCTTTCCAATTCTGTAACGAACTGATTCATGTCCAGATGTCATTTAGACATGGCTCTAATGTAATGAATACTAAGGGCATGTTTAGGGAAACCACCACAGCTGGAAAAGCAGTGCAGTTTAATGACCAATGACAAAATTACTGACAACTACAAATGCTCAGACACATCAACACAGGTCTGTTCACACTATTTTTTTTGACAAAAAAAAAGCTGTTATTAACACCAAATCCAAGCGTTCTTCTCAAAACACTTTTTTAAGCACAGCAGCTAAACGGTGCGTATACTGTGAACATACGGTTCTACAAACTCTGTAAAGCAACACGATCACCGCTTCTTATACGGCTCTGATTGGAACAATACACAGCGTCAGTCCGTCAGTTTCAGGCTCAGCGCGAACGGCGGCATTAATATACAAGTATTCCTTTTCAAACAGGTTCCAGATAGAACCATACACAGCATATTCTCCATAAATCCAAAGAACCATTCCACTACACAAAAAACACTTTAAGCATTTATTATTTTTTGTTTATTATATATTATTTTTTATTATACACTATATTCTATGTAAAACCATTGTCTTTTCTAAAGAGCTCATGAAGAACTATCGTTTTTTACAAGTGTAGTAATGAGATATCCTTGCATGTATGCCAACAAGTATACTACTAAAACTAAAACTAACTGATCTTTACTTCAGCCTAAGAGCAAAGTCTGATATAGGGCCAGAAGGTAGGAGCGAATACAAAATTAGCCCACGGCTCATCAAGCTCTTGTGTCAGCAGGTTTTCATTCCAAGCAAGCAGAATCAGATGTTATTCAAATTTTAAACTGGGCTCAGTCTTAAAACAAGTAATTAATTATTTGATGTTTGCTTGTGCTTTGAAAGAAACCCGCAGCCGTACAGGTAGTAATGTAGTCAAGTCAACGGTGGATCTGAATCCGAGTCAAGACCAAGACTTTTAGCAGTAAAGACTGAAACCAAGAATGTCCGAGACACAACTGAGACCAGATTAATTTTTTTATTTATTTTTTTTCCAGGTTAATTATTGAAATTAGTTTTTAGTTAATTGAACATTCATTATCATAAATTTTACATTGTGTTTATTCTAAGACATTATATTTCCTTTTATAATCTTTTTTGTAAAAAATAACATTAAATAATATACAGCCTAAATCATTATCAATTCTTATTATATTATAGTCTTAGTCAAGTGCTGCATGGTAACTGGAAGCTGTGGCAGTGAGGACTTTTGGCAGAAAGTCCCCTTTAAATTCTACTTTATTTTAGGAGAGAATGAACAATTGACAAATAAATGTTACAGTACAATATAATGTGTTCTTGTTATGTGTATTATGCATACAAGTATAATAAGCATATTATAATATGTAATAAGTATATAAAAAGTTTGATAAGTATATTGTCGCTGTCCAAAGAAAAACATGTATCTCGGGTTTTCTTGATTTTTACTTTTTCATATCGTTTGAACACAGCAGCTGGTGTTTACACTGTGTGAAAGGACTGACAGAAATGGCCCAAAATTACATTTTCCACTGATTTACATTGAAGTTAAATGAGGTTTTTGCCCTCATATATTGTAATCTCAATTAGTGGACTAGTTACAAACATTCTCAATAAGTAGCAATACTTATTGCAATACAAGCAATACAAGTAGCCTAAATTAAAACACAGTGGGTGAAGATACTACACCAACAGTCTAAGGAGGTTCATTGCTCTGTTGCCTGTTACGTGTAACAGTAATTATGAAATAATACAAATACAGAAAAACACAACATAAAAAGTCACTTAATTTTGTCCTATCAACAGATCTGTAAACAGTATAATATGAACAGTAAAGTTCAGCACTCAAACATTTTCCACTGTTTTAGTACTGGTAACGTTTGATAAGGAGATCCACCTTAAATGGTGCCTGAGTGGCCTGACATGACAGAACATAACTGCTACACCATTTAAGGTAGAATGGGAAATTTTGAATAAGAAGCTGGTGAAGCTGAAGCTCACCCTTATGCAATTTATTTAATCAAAATATCCTACCTACAGTTTAGGTAGAGCTCTACCTGTGAATATTATATTCATGTATGACCTACAGTGTATGACCAGTTACCTCACATTTACCTCAGAGCTGTTATTACTGTAAACGCTGTTTAGAGCTAGCTGCTGCTAACGCTGCTCAGTTCACCTGAAATACGTTTAGCCTAGCTGTTAGCTACCCTCGGCTATTTCACTCTAAAACTGATCCTCTAAAGCGAGTTCATCTTTTATTAATCTTCAGACCTGTATATTTTAACTTTCTGAGGCTCATTCTGATGAACACACACCCCACTACAATCACTACACCCACATTTATACTCAGAGTGGGCTGCGTTTAGCTCCCCAGTGTTACCAGCCACCATTTTCTATGGCTGAAGCAGGCTGAGAGCTGGTGAGGCCGCGGTGCATGATGGGATGCAGTACACCATGAAGATAGCTACCACTGTATACTAGAACCTCTGACTGGAGTAGAACACCATCCCAGTATCTCCAGTGCACTACAAATCTTCAGTTTGGTCACATACTACGTATTACTTTTAAGCAGATTTAGCATATGAGTAGTATGTAGTACGCCATTTCAAATACAGCCTTTGTGTTCCAGCTCCGGCTGGTTCTGTCTGAAATGCGTCTGGGTGCATACGCAGTGCGAGAAGCGGCACAGAGAGAGAGAGAGGAATCAGAGTCTCTCAGAGAAAGACTGTTTATTCTGGCGTAATTGATAATTTATATTATTCAGCCTGCAGTTTCCTCAGACAGAGGCATTGGACTCGGATGGTCTCAACAACAGTTTCCAAATCCCCCTCACCTCTAGACCAAGACTGATACCCAATGAGGTTGAGAATGCTAGCTTATGGTCTAGAGACCATTCTCGAGTACTACAACACTATGTACAGGCCCCACTTAGATAAGGCTGATGACCCTGAAGTTGTAGGGGGAAGTGGGCGGATGTGCATCAGTCATATGCAATCATAGGCAAAAGTTTATGCGCCACTGGTCAAATGACATGCACGTGATTTTGTAATTTTCCACATGGAAGAAGTGACATCCTCTACAGAGAACACACTTCTGCACATGTCAATGCACCATTATATCATCACTGCCTGTGTATCTCCATTTTTGTCGATTTTTACTTTTATGCATCATTTAAACGCAACAGCTGCTGTTTACACTGTGTGAACATTTCATAAAGAATGGACCAACAGAAATGGTCCAAAACTGGTTGGGGAAAAGTCTGATTCCATTGACTTACATTAGAATTAAATGAGGTTTTTGGCCTCTTCTGTAAAGTGACCATTTTGGAGATACTTGTTTTTCTTTCAACAGCGACGAACTGCTGAATGCATCACACCAGGAAATAATAAAGCATTAAATGTGGTATGTGCGAAAGTTAATGGCACATTTTATTGTGCTTTATTTTGTCCAATATGTTGACCCCAGCAAAGAAATGAAAGATGTGCACTAAAAAAATCCATATTTAAGCTCACTAACAAATCATATAATATGACTGTGACATATAATAGAACTCTTGCATGACTGCAAAATGAGTCCCACTCACTAGCAGGAGGTACAGATATAAACACTTGGAGAAAATTGGCTGTGAGGGTTAACATAAGGTTAACATGATGCTATAAGCTAAACCTTGCTTAACCTACTGAAATATTCCAGAAGCAACACAGAATTAACCAGAAAGCAATGTGTAGTTTTATGGCTTGAAGGATAAAGTATTCTCTATAGTACAGAAAGCCTGTCAACGTCAAGTTCCTGTAAATCAACATATGCTGGATTCCAACAAGGAGCAACAGGTGAACAAAGAACTGCATCCTGCCGGATGAAACTTACCCATGGTAACGCCTGCCAACATCGACATGGCTCCAAAGACAACCAGCATTTTCATTTAGTACGGATAATAGAAGTAAAGAGCATCAGAAAGTCTTCAACCCAACAACAGTTCCCCGAGGTAGAGATCTTATTATTCAGTCACTTCTTCAGTCAAACACAGCCACCTCCCTCATGCTGGGGCAGGAATTGGGTAATATTTTATGCGGCTAAAAATGCTTATGCAAGAAAAAGAGGAAGTACTGACAATTTGTGCAAGAGCTTACTTCCTCTTTTCTTTCTAAATAAAATGGACAGACTCATCCAAAAAGTCACTTTATATGTTCAGGGAAGCTAGTTTCGGTGCTCAGTTGGTCCATGGATAAACATGACCGTTTTATTTAACCTTCCAGTTCGTCCCACTGACTCTTAACCTTTAACCTTCCCACGCACTCTTAGCCTCTAACCTTCCCATGGACTCTTAGCCTCTAAATCTTGCACTGACTATTAAATGCATAGACAGTTGCCAAATTCTAATAGTGTAATATCTTAGGCCTATTCAGTATAGAGTTTTTACTAGCAAATGTTTTTAACCATCCCATTCACATTTCATATTTTGTCAAATTTTATGTTTAAATTTGAACATTTCTACAGAGATCTAAAATGTTGCATTTCTTAACATATTGGAAAAAGTCTAATATAAAAGTCTAATATCATGTACATTCAATTGGTAATTTCAGGTGTGTTTTCTGTGCAGGTTAATTGATTTTCCCTTAGAACATCAACGAAACATGGAATTTGGCACCCAAATGTTTGCAAACAGTGATGGGAAAATGTATTCAGACACGTGTATTTTTGCTATTTTTTGTTCTAGCTTTTGATCCAGTGCACGTATCCAGAATTCACACACAATGTCATTTGACTTTTGACTTTTAAACATGAACGCGAGTGTTTCTATAAATAAACGCTGAAATAAACCTTACCCATGGCAGGGCCTGTCAACATCATCATGACTCCAAAGATGACCAGCATTTTCGTTTTGTATGGATAACAGCAGTCAAGAGCATCAGAAGGTCTTCAACCCAACAACAGCTATCTCTAACCTTCCTTGCAGTTAGAGATCTTCTCAGTCAGTCAGCGCTTTAGTCAAACAGCCTCCTCCCTCACGGCGAGGCTGAAATTGCGTGATATATTTGTACGTCGCTAAAAATGATTTGCAAGGAAGGAAGTCTCTGTTTGTACTTAGAAAGATGACCAAAGAAGTACAATATGTGTTTCCATAATTATAAACATGCTTACAAAATGAAATCCATAGGAAACAAAGTATTCAGGCACTACAAAGTAATAACAGCATAGGATTTGAATTACTATAAAGTAATTACTACTGTATTACAACAAGGTAATACAAAGTAATAACAGCAGCAGTAAGTTTGTTGGAAAGTCATCATTAGCAATTACAGCTGGAGACATCTATGGTATGGTTAGAAACTATTTTTGTTTTATTTTGCATTTTTTTGCAGCTTTGTGGTGCAATTTTGGCCAGTTCCTCTTAGCAAACCACCTTCATTTCACTAAGGCTATGAAGTTCACTGTGATGAACTCACAATTTCAAAACCCTCCATAAAGTTTATATGGAATTCAATCAGTGGTGGACGAAGTCCACTACCTACGGAGTTAAAGCAGAAATACTCCTCCAGTGTCAGTAAAAGTTCTTCCCTTTAGACCTCCACTGGAGTAAAAGTACTAAAGTATTTACCTTCAAATGTACTTAAGTATGGATAGTAACAGGAGCATGATTTATTATGGCTCTAATGTCCTATTATCATTTCTGGAACAAGACTCTTAACGCATTACACTTACTGAGTTACTGTACACCAACACACTACTTACAGTACACTAACACATTACACTTATTGAGTTACTGTACACCAACACACTACTTACAGTACACTAACATGCTACACTTACTGAGTTACTGCACACCAAAACATCTATGTTCAGTACAGCCACCATTTACATTTGCTGAGTTACTGTACACCACAGATAATAAATATAAGGTGTTGGGTCACTCAAACCAATTTGAAAGCCAAGTCAGTTAAAACTCCAAAATATGATTCAACTTTGAACCAGTTCAGTACAATGATCCTTGTGTGTAGCAGTATAAGGCCAAAAGTATATGGACACCTGGCCATCCCTTCTATATGAACTTGTTGGACATCATATTTCAAAACTGCAGGCTTCAATATGAAGCAGCCTCCACTCTTCTAGAAAGGCTTTCCACAAGAATTAATTCCCTTTCAGCTCAAAGAGCATTTATGAGGTCAAGCACTGATGTTGGATGAGAAAACTTCGCTTACAACTGACATTACAATTAATCCCAGAGGATTTTAGTGGGGATGAATCAGGGCTCCTTTGTGCACAGGGGTACAGTCATGTTGCAACAGGAAAGACCCTTTCCCAGACTGCTGCCACAAAGTTGGAAGCACATAATTGTGTAAAATGAGGCTCAAAAAAGGGGCTCAAACCTCGAAAAACTGCTTTAAAACATCCCTCTTCCACCAAGCTTTACTGTTGTCACTTTGCATTCCTGTAGGCAGCATTCCCCTGGCATTTGCCAATCCCAGAGTTGTCTATCTGACTGCCAGACAGTGAAGTGTGATTCATCAGTTCAGACAACATATTTCCATTGCTCCAGAGCCCGGTAGCAATGCTTGGCATTACACAGTGATCTTTGGCTTGTGTACAGCTGCTTGGCCCTGGAAACCCATTTCATGAATCTCACAATGCACCGTTCGTGTGCTGATATTCGTGGGCTGAGGTAGTTTGAAACTCTGCAGTGAACAACGAAACAGAGGAAAGGTCATTTTTGCTTGCTATGAGTTTGTGTGGTCTACTGCTTGTGGTTGAGCTCTTGTTGGTTCTAGACACTTTATTTCAATAATAGCATGGGAGTCGATCGTGGCAGATCTGGCAGGGCAGAAATTTCACACTCTGACTGTGGTATCCTTTGACAGAGCTATGTTTAAATGATTGAGCTCATCAGTACATCCCATTCTGCTAAGTTGTCTATTGAGACTGTGTGGCTGTGTGCATGACATTTGTAGAGTGTGGCTGAAAAAGTATCTAAGTATCTGGAAGGTCTGGAAGCTTACTTGATATAGTTTTTGGTAGAACTGTCAATTGAAAGCCCATCGAAACATATTCCATCAACGTTACTGTGGACTAAGAATGCATAGCAGAACTGACGGATCTCCGAAAGTGGAGAAAATGCATCATATGGCTGTGGTGAAAGATGAACCAATCTGTGAGAAGTTGCACTTTCTAAACTGCATTGCACAACAAACGGCTAAACAGTAGGGTAAAAGAACAACGCTAAGGTTGACATCACATTTTCTCTTAGTGCTCTCAGGTGGTAATGGTGTCCCATATTCATGGTTTTGCCATTGTAAACTTGTGATTAAGAATAAGTGGCATGGAAGCAGTTTGGGAAAGGCCGACTGTCAACAATACAGGAAGTATCTGCACCATTAGTGCTGTAAGATCCTACACTAGAAGGGAACAATGTCAAAAATGGAAGTTCAAGGGAGAAGTGGTGAAGAGTGTGGCTTGTGGTTCAGACATTCAGGAGTTTTTCAAAGAAAAATGTCTTTCATCAGCAACTTTGGTCAGTTTGATTCGAAAGAAAACTCTGTGTCACTAGATGAGCAGACGTTTTCAGTACAATATGCATAAAGGGAATAATGGCGTAACACAAAACAATGATTCAACATTTGCACACAATTTACACTGAAAGTTGCACCCAGAAGGAATCACTTGATGGGTAGGTTTGACATCATGAGACATGCAAATTATGTCATGCAAATGATTCAAGTTTCACACTCGGTCGCGCAAGCAAGTGATGTAGGCAAGAGCGAGCTTTATCGCTGCACCTGACTGATTATATAAGGTCGTCCTGTTGCACATGCTTTCCATTCTGACTCGTGCTGGCAAGCGAAGTATGCCTCTGAGAAGAGTTCGAAAGCCGCTTGAGCAGATGGAAGAGCTGGAGAGGGGTCGCATCATAGGGCTCAGAGAAGCAGGAAGGTCTTATCAGCGTATTGTGCACTATACTGGTCATGCGGATACTACCATAGCACGCTGTTGGCAGCAGTGGATAGAAGGCGGCATGCACCATTGACATGAAGGATCTAGGAGATCTACATGAAACATGAGAGAGAGAACCGGTGAATTACCCTGAAAGAGTTATCCTGTTATAGTGCCAGCATCATTGGCAGGCGGCTGTGCGACACAGGGCTACATGAACGCAGACGGTTGCGACGACTGCCCTTAACACCACATCAATGTCATCAAAGACTGCAATGGTGTCGTGCCAGACTGTCATGGAGTGACTCAGAATGGCAGCGGGTCATCTTCAGTGATGAGTCCCGCTTTTGTCTTGGTGGACTAATGAATCCGTGTGTGGAGGCAACGTGGTCAGCACCAAGATGAACGGTTTGTGGTGACACATCACACGTCCAGAAGGCCTGGTGTCACTCCACCTCCACCCCTACCGCACCATCTGCAGGAACTGTGTGAGGATATTCAAGCTGCATGGGATGGATTATCACAGGACACCATTAGGAACCTCTACAGCTCCATGCCGAGAAGTATGGCATGTTGGGTTAGCAAACATGGCGGCCCGACCCCATACCGAGTAAATGTTAAATAGTGCTACTAGCTAGGAGAGAGGAGCTGGCTAGCATTAGCTTAGCATACTACAGCTCTGCTCATCACAGAACAGAATCTACACTGACACAAGTTTAGATGAAATCTGTGATAGTCAGTCAAATCTGGTGTTGGGGTGACTGAAAGTTGATGTTAAAACTGTTTCCTGTTCTGTGGTGTTTGGATCAGTAGCCTTCTTATTCTAGCTGGCTTCTCTAGCCTAGCCAGGGTTGCCTGTTTTGATGAAATAAGTTGAATCAGATTTTCAGATGGTTGGTGTGAGACTAGAGTGAGACTGTGTGCACAAGTGTGTATCTGCTGTTACACTGCTACAGGCCCGCATCATTAGCATTAGACATATGGTTCTCAACCCTTTAACGTCCTCACCACGATAAAATAATTTTTTGGGGGGCAATAATAATAAAGCAAGTAGTTAATTTTAATTACATTAGCTTAGCATAGATACCATTAGCATAAAGAAGCAATTAGACTGTTTGGTAATAAAGTCAAAATCAAAAAAAATTAAGCTTTTCACCCAAAACAATCCTCATGTATGGAGTGATTTACTTGTTGCTTGCTTGAAATGAACATATCTATTGAAAGACTCAGGGACATGGATTTTTATGGCTTTGACTTTCCTCTGCCGATTGGTAGAGATGGCACAATCAGGTTGTGTTAAGTTCAACTCCTTCTTCGTAAAGATATAGCGACTCAAAATGGGATCTTCCAAAATTATGTGATCTTCTCTCTCTCTCTATCGTGTGAGCGGAAGTGTGTGTGTGAGTCAGAGAGCGGTGTGCGATTGAGTGGGGCTGACTGTTTGCCAGGTGAGTGAGTTTCTCTCTTTTCTGTCTGCTCTATCTTTACTGGTTATCTGCTAGTGAAGGTTTACCAGTGAAAGGGAGAGGTTGAGCGTGAGTTGCATGTGAGTAGAGCGTGCAACGCCGGGTGTCGTGGCAACCGGTGCTGTGACGGTCGCCATGGCAGCGTCAGAGAAAGTTTGGTTTGAACAACTTTCCCGGCGGCATGGCATTAAGATTGCCCCCAGGGTGAGGTGGAGGAGTGCAGCCTGGCTGTGGGGGAGATGGTCGGTATGGCAGTATGTCTGCCTCTAGAACGAACAGCGCTGTGGTGATCTTTCTCGATAGCGTTGAGAAAGCACACACTATGGTTCAAACACCTGTGGTTATTTAGGGGACGTTCACGCCGGTAAATCCCCTCGTACGACCTGCTAAAAACGTCACCCTGTCGAATGTCCCACTCTTTGTGAAAGACGCGCTGCTGACTGCAGAGATGGAGCGTTATGGTCAAGTGGTTTGTTGCATGTGGTTTGTTTCAGACACCAGATCTTCATGGTTCTGAAGAGTGGGGTTGATGAGCTCAATGTCGCTTTTAAATTCAAAATGGATGTTGTGTTTGCTACATCTGACGCAATGAAGTGTTTTGGGTGTGGACAGGAGGGGCATTTGAGGCGTTTATGTCCCTCTGGGGAAGGTGAAGGCACAGGCCTCAGCCTCTGTACCTTTTGGTGATGGTGTAACCAGCACAGCCGGTGCAGATGCGGGGCCTGGGCCTGAGTCTGCTGCAGCAAGTGGGGCAGAGGCTGAGTGTCCCGTCCTGTCTTGTCCTGCTCCCGTTTGTCTCTGTTTTCTCTGGTTTTCTGTTTCTGTGTCTTTTTCTCCTGTCACTTCCATGTGTTCCTTTTGTTGTCCTGTGCTATGTGTTTCTGTTGTTTTGGTTTTTAGTTCCTTCTGTCTCTGCCCTCTTGTCAGGCCCCTCACCTGTCCTTAGTTTGTAGCTCTGTCCCTTCCCAGTGTTCCTTGTTAGTCCTTGTTCATTTATACTCCCTGTTGTTCCCTTTGTTCTTGTTGGGGTTTTGTCTCCATGTTGGTTGATGTGTATCCCTGTTCTTTTGTCTTAGTCTTTTGTTTCTTATTTTACTAATGTCTTTGATTTCTGTTTGTTGTTACTGGTTAATCATTAAAGACTTGCACTTGTATCCTCTCTCCTCATCTTGTCTGCGTTACACTGAGGCTGGGCCTAGTGAGGCAGGGGGCAGTAGGGCAGGTACCTGTAGTGATTGTGTGGAGGCAATTGTTACCTCTGACACTCAGACTCAGGCCGGGGAGGGAGGTGAAGCAGTTGGGCCTGATGCTGAGGATAGTCTTGAGGGCTGTAATGTCAGTGTGGAACAAGAAGGTTCTGGGTTTCAGCATGATGATGTGAGCTGGGGTGGGTGAGACTGCTGCTGAACTGGTTTTGAAAGAGATGGGCATGGAGACAGACCCTGTGGCTAAGGAAGCCTTCTTTAGAGTTCCCTTTGGTAACTGAACCTAAACAATAGTGACTTCCATACTGCCTAAGAAAGGTAACCTGCAGGGGATTAAGAACGGGAGGTCAGTGAGTCTTCAGTGCATAGACCTCAAGATCTTCTCTAAAACCCTGGCAAACAGACTAAGGGATGTGATGGGGCAGGTCCGTTAGGGATAATACACTGCCTGGCCAAAAAAAAGGTCACCACCTGGATTTAACTAAGCAAATAGGTAAGAGCCTCCCATTGGATAACTACTGTATGAGTGATTATGATTCAGCTGACAGCAAGTTATTTAACCCTAACTGATGCAGAGAGCAGCTTCTCATTTGTTAAACAACCATATGGAAAGACACGTCCTGTGGTCATGGAAAGATGTTAATCTGTTTCAGAAGGGTCAAATTATTGGTATCAAGCAGAGAAAACATCTAAGGAGACACTGAAACTACTAAAATCAGGTTAAGAACTGTCCAACGCATTATTAAAAAGTGGAAGGACAGTGGGGAAACATCATCTTCCAGGAAGGAATGTGGCATCTCCACACGCACAATGTGAAAGGAACTCAAGGGATTGGGTTTAAACAGCTGTGTAGCCTTGAGAAAACCACTTGTCAGTGAGAGATGTTTTGGAGATTTCCAGGACTTGACCCTGGTCTAGCTTTCATACCTTTGGCGGACTCTTGAGACATTAGGTTTTGTCCTCTCTTCACTGACGTGATGAAAGTATTGTACCTGGACATTGAGAGAGTACTGAAGATTAATGGCGGCTTGAGCACTTCGGGTTATATGTCAAGGTTGTGTGCTCTCTGGTATGCTCTACTGTATCTCCATTGAACCACTGCTACACAGGCTTCAACATTGATGGGGTCATTTTGGATAATGAGAATTGCATTCATCACCAAAAATCAGCTTATGCTGATGATGTTATAGTAACTTTGCTACCAGCTGGTATGGTTTGGAAAAGAGGGGGGATAAGGTACCTAGTGGGTTTTCTCGGAGATGAGGGCTCACAGCTGTAAAACTGGGACGGTGTGATTGTGGATGAAGGGCTGCCTAGCAAGGTGGAAGTGGATCCATGGTCAAATGTCTTTTAGGGGGAGAGTGCTTGCTGTAAATAACCTGGTTGCATCAGCACTGTGACATAGGCTATCATGTGTGGACCCTCCAGTCGGCCTGCTGTCCCAGCTGCAGGCAATTCTGGTGGACTTTTTTTTGGGGACCATCTGCACTGAGTACCACAAGGTGTGCTATTCCTACCCAGGGAGGAAGAGGGGCAAGACCTGGTGCAGCACCATCTTACACGCAGTTGATGGACTGGGTCTGGATACTGCACTGTTTTCTATGGATTACAAGCTGCACTTAGATTACCACCTTTTTATAATGGACTTCTTTAAAGTATGGGGACTTTAAGACTCACAGGCTTGAGAACAACTCTCTTCACTGGCTACTGGAAGAGCCCCTGATTAAAGGGGCTCACCTGGATGTATCAGGTGATGGGATACCGGGCCTCATGTGGATACTCTGTGATTTATCAACTGTAAAACTGCGGGACTTGGTAGCTTTTGCAGGAGTGAGTTTGACTGACATCCAGGCTGTGGCATCTTTGCCGGGGCAGAGGTCCATTCACCACACCAAAACCATCATTCATGCATGGAGGGACAGGCTCTCAGTAGAGGAACTGTCCCTTCTGTGTGACTATGAGGCTGGAAGTGAGTGCCTGATGAAAGAGACCCCTTTCCAAAGAATGGACTTTCCCCAAAGTTGGTCAAAGCGTCTGGACCCCTGGTAGACCTCTCCGGCCTAAAGGACTTTGATCTCCACACAGTGTCAGGCCAGGTATGTATAAATGTAGGCCTAAAACAGTGTGGAGAGCCAGGCTGGGTGTGGAGGTGCACAGGCGGTCTGTTTGGAGAGTGCTGAACAAACCATCTTTGACAAAAAGGTCTGGTGATCTCCAGTGGAGAATTTTACAAGGGGTTTTAGCTGCTACTGCTTGTTTCAATCCTGAGGTCTCTGACAAATGTGGTTCTCGTGGGCTTAGAGAACCAATCTTCCACTGCTTTTTAGAATGGTCGAGGCCTGGCTCCCTCTTTGACGCTCTGGGCCTTTTATTTCAGAAATGTGGGGCAGCTTTTAACTCATGTGCCTTTTCTTTGGTGATGGCTACAATCAGGAAAAACATTTTAAATGGCAGCTACTCAACCTTTTAGTTGGAGAAGCCAAATTGACAATTTACACCTCCAGGAGGAACAAAATGGAGAGTACATCAGTTCATGAGGTCCTGCCATTGTTCTTGGCTCTTGTAAAATCTAGAATCTAGAATATATATACATACACACACACACCAATAGCCTATTGGTGTCAAGGACAAGATAATCAGGAAGGCTGGCTCAGTACTGGGGATGAACTGGACGCAGTGGAAATGGCGGAGAAACGGATGCCCACTACAGGGACAGAGGAGCACACTGAGCAGCAGACTGCTTCTGCCCTGCTGCAGGAAGGAACGCTTCCGCAGGTCATTTATCCCTGCAGACATTAGACTCTACAATTCTGTGCTCTAATC
>CM067477.1:30526408-30559951 GCA_034552555.1 Semaprochilodus insignis
CTTATTTTTAGTCAAAACACAAAAACGATCCCCTCCATCTGCCTTGTTGTCTAGTTCAGACCTGTCCCTAGAATGGCCCATGGGGCAAAGACAGCTCATGAGGACATTTGATTTGGCCCACGTGAAAGCAACATAGCCTTCTCAACCTCTCACACAGACAGAACAAACACATCCCACCTGATGGAACACAACTTTATCTCTATGTTTGTTAGACACAATTTGCTTAATTGGCTGTTCCCCTTTACATTGTGTGTACACTGTATGATGACTGGAGAAAAAGAAACGGCCCAAAATTAGTAGGAAAAAATCTGGTTCCAGTGACCTGCATTAAAAGCGTAGTAGGTTTTTTCCTTCTCCTGTAAAGTTATGAGGTTTAGTTCTCACAGCAGTGTTATTTTACTGCTTTATATAACTTGTGAAAAATGAATTTGAAAGCATTTAAATAATACATGTAGGATCATTTTCCACCCTCACTGGAAACTCTTCTATGATGTTCTCTTCAATAGTGCACCAACACTTTAGTACTAATTGTTAATGTAACTACCTCAACATACTGCACATCTGTATTACATCTTGCTATACCTTGTACTTTTGCACTTTAAGAACAGCCACATCTCCATTTTATTGGATTCTGTTACGTCTTTATTTTTATTTTTATATTTATACTTATTCTTTATCTATTTGGCTTTATTATTTTTAATTATTATTATTAAAGAGTTATCTTGTACATATTATGTATATATCACTCTCTCACGCTCTATTTTACTGTCTGTTTCACTCCCACACACTCCCTCTCTCTCTCTCTCTCTGTCACTCTCTCTCTCTCTCTCTCTCTCTCTCTCTCTCTCTCTCTCTCTCTCTCTCTGTCACTCTCTCTCTCATTCTCAAGTGTGTGAAGGTAAATCCAGTACTCAAATGGATATCTAAAGGGAACTTCTACTGACAGTGAAGGTGTATTTTACCTTGGGTATCTACTGTAACTCAACTACATGGTTGGTGTGCTTTGTCCACCACAGAACTTTACAGATCATTCTATAGTATTGTGTATATAATAGGTTTTATGCTATACGTTACAGATATCCACTAATCTTTAAGTTCCTTTTACATCGTACTCACTCTTTATTATTCATTCATTCTGTATTCTATTTATTGCATTTTATTTCATTTTGACCTTAAATACTTGTTACATCCCATGCATGTGTGCACCCACCAAAACAAGTTCCTTGTGCATGCAACATACTTGCAACCTAGTACCGTCAACTAAATTGATTCTGATTCTAAGCGTTTTGACATGTAGCCTGCTGCGCTACATTGACACAAGCATACTTAGCAAGCTAAAAGTGCCACAAACCACAGTGCAGGCTTGATACTGGCTAACCCATGCTCACTAACACTTGATTAGATGATAAAGACTCAGGTCTGAAAGTAGAAAGTCACATGCCTGGTGTTGGATTTGCAGATAGCAAAAAATGTACTTGCCCTGTAGTGCCCTCTACTGTCCCTCTCTCTCTCTGAACGTGCCCCTATACAATGTTATAAGGTTTGGGACTTGTCAAAAAATAACAATACAACACAATAACACTAGCCCAGGCCAGGTGATGCCCCTGGGATCCACTACAACATTCCCAACTCTGACTGGTATGAGTATTTTGTCCACTCCGACAGCTATAACCAAAACACATAAGAAAGTTATTGGACCCCTCAGTGTTGCCCCAGTTGGTTCTTCAAAGTCTAGCAATTGTAACCATGCCTGAGATATCTCTAAAATAACTTTACTATATGCTGTAGTAGACTTGGTAATCCAAAAACATCTCCAGTTTCCCAAGAGTTCGGTGCAAAAGAATGAACTGTTACTCAGTTCTCAAACCAAAGACATGTAAGATCTCAATTCATGTATGGAAGAGCTCATTACCAAACTAGAAAAGACCATTTTCAGAAGACGAACCGTTAAACCAAACATTTTGATGCTAGCATCAGTGCTGATATGGCTACTATGTTAGCAGTCAGCTAATAACACTCTGTTCATTCATTAAATGGAATAAAACATATTTTGGGGTCACATTTGAGCAAAAAAGATAAATATGATTGGTCACAATTAACCACACAACCACAGTAATGTAATAATTAGGGATAAGTAGTTTTAATGGCTTGGCAGCCCTCATAAGAACATTTCACTATGCACAAGCTTTTGAGCATCTGTTCCTTTGTGATCTTCCCCTATATGCCATTTGATTTATCACCCAGAGCATGCTGCCATCTAGTGGACAGACCTAATATTTAGGTAATAAACTTAAATATGGCATTTTCTGTAAATTACAGCACAAATTTTATACATATATCGGATGAGTTTAACATATTTGAAGAACTTTTTTTTCCATCGGCCATAATTTCAGTCTTATTTTTTCCCTAATATGTTAAATTCAGCAAACAAACAGTAAGTGTGCATTAAAATATAAGCATTGTTTTCTCTTGTAGAGGATATTTTAACTTATTTTTTATATTTTCATTTAGAGAATCAACAAATTATTAAACATTGAAAGGAAATCAGACTTTGGAATACAGTTGTGTAATTGTGCTGGTTTATTTCTTGAAACAAACAATAATATCCGCTTTATTTCTTAAAACTACAGATAAAACTACAAAATAAAACTTATTTCTAAAGTTATAATAAGAAGCATCAGGGAAAAATCATCTTCTAGAATGATATAATCAGTTTGGCGGGTGCTTTGTAGTTACCCAACAGCTTCTGCAGATGCAGGTATCAACTTAAGACACCATTTCCCTACAAAAATGTTATAAAGGGTTTTTATTTCCAAATGCTTTATGAACCAATTTCAAGAATTAAAAAAAAAATAAAAATAAAAATTTGTAATAACCATTTTGGTAAATGGGCGGTACACATACAAAAATCAATGTCTACAACCCTTAAAAATGATGGTTCATCAAGAGTTACATTTCCAGGGTTAGTATGGCATGAAGAGTTCCTCAGATTAATGGAGAACGTATTGTAGATGGTTCTATAATGGCAAAACTTTAGGCTTTTAAAAGTGACGGCTTTTAAACGGTGAAGGTTTGTGGGTTACATTTCCGGACAATCTTTAACAGAACAGAAAGAGTCAGTATTGTTCCACTCAGCATTGAAGCTTCAACTAGTTGAAAACACTGGCAAGTTCATTTGTGTTTAATATGAGCCTATTATTTATGAGCACACTTATCCAAATGACGTTTTGTTGATTGTCCAAGTGGAATTAACACATTCTCTACAAAGAATACACTTAAATATGGCACTTTTTCTACATTTTAGGGTCAATATCAATTTCTTTGTCGATTTAAACATAATGGAAAAACTAGAATATAATAAATGTTGTAAATACTAAGATAAAAAAAACACACACAACATAACTTTTGCACAGGCCATATTATGTGTTATTTTCCCCCAATTATGTTAAATGCAGCAAATAAACAGTAAGTGTATTCAAATATGTAGAAGTGTCTTCTCTGTAGAGAGCTTCGATAAACAACAAAACAACAAAACATCATAGAAAACGAAACTTTTGCATACAGTTCTGTCAAGCAAATGAATGAAGAATTCTATGTATTATTTCTTCAAACTCTAGAAATGCCATAAAAACAAATAAAAACATCTAAAAATAACTTGTAATAAGAAGTATAATTAAAAAATGATCGTTCTCTACAATTCAGTTTATGGAGCTGCACAATGAAAATGTGTCCAAACTGGTCCCATTAAACACCACAGCTGCGTTCTATAAACGTGCTCCTTATTTGATGGTCCTCTTCGCTGCTGTTTTAGTCTCCTTCTGAATTAATGCTCTCCTCGTCTTATTGGTCCAGGATGGTCTCCACAGCCTCCTCCTCCTCCTCCTCCTCCTTATAATCGTTACCTAGGACCATCAGAGTAGAAGATCATCCCTACATTCCTCTAAGACACAGTAGGCTCAGTATGTATAGAATTAGGCTCGATTGCTCCTGATCTTTATAATTCAGCCTGCTGAGGGCGGTTTGGTTGGGGGCTCTGTGTGAATTTATTGTGGTTCAGCCAAAAGTTATGTATATATGTGCTTATTGTGCCATTCTATGCCAGGTGTTGGGGTCGTGGTGCAGTATTACGTGACTACCATGTTCAGACAGTGCATGGCTAGAGGTGACCAAGGTGCGAAATACAGTCTAATTACTTTCTTGGACCCACTTGGATTTCTCAGAATCTCTAAATATAATCTCTGGGGTTCCCTAAAACAAACTCATAGTCATGTTGTGCTTTATGTTAGGGGAATATGGACCCTCACATGCAAATGCATGGAAAGGTAATTGTTGGAATTCTTGACTAACTACAGCTGCAAATGTTTAGTTTGTCCTTCCTAGCCAGCAAGGGTCAGCCCCAGAGGGTCATGCTTGGCTGAAGGACAATGGCGGCATTGGCCCTCATTGCCAGGCATGGTGGGCAGCAGAGAAAGCAGAGAGCCGAATGGAGTGGTTGAACACACAGGCTCACATGACTGATGTAGGTTACACAGCTAAAGTTGTGTGCGTTTGTGTGTATGTATGTATATATATATACACAAACACACTGTCAAAAAGAACAGCTGCCCCCAGAAGGAATCAACCGACAGGAGTGAAACTTGGTGGGTACGTTTGACATTGTGAGACATGCAAATGATTCAAGTTTCACACCGGACTTGTGACGTAAGCAAGGATGGGCCTTATCACTGTACCTGACTGACCTAACAGCCACGATTGCGGACATTCAACGAATAATGATGTCCTCCATGAGTCATCCTGTTAGTGCAGCACCATTGGCAGATGGCTGCACCATGCAGGACTACATGAACGCAGACCGTTACAACGGCTGTCCTTAACACCACGTCAACGTCACCAAAGACTGCAATGGTGTCGTGCCAGACTGTCATGGAGTGACTCAGAATGGCAGCGGGTCATCTTCAGTGACGAGGCTCACTTTTGTCTTGGTGGAGACGACCAATGAATCCATGTGTGGAGGCACTGTGGTCAGCACCAAGATGAACGGTTTGTTGCAACTATTGTGGATATACTGGATCACTACCTCAAAACCCAGAACAGAAAGACAGAATTAGCAAATATACACTCATTATCAACAGGAGTGTATATTTGCTAATTCTGTCTTTTCTGTTCTGGGTTTTGAGGTAGTGATCCAGTGCTACATGACTACAATGCATGGATCAAGGTAACTTGCTGGTTCTCCCCTGCTGCTGTGTTCAGTAAAAGAACAAATGCTTAGAACACTATTTGTCCTGCATCTTACTGTACGCCAACACCACAGTACTGTACATCTTAAGATTGACCCTTAAACTGAGCAACATGACCTCTTAATCTTTTGTAGATTATTAATCAATTCCAGCTCATCATCACACACATGCTTACATCGACTCAGAGCTTAGCTTATGGACACTTCCTGAAAGTAGCATTAATGTGTGGTAAACACAGAGCCTTACTTTCTGCGATTGTGTTGCGTTGTTTGGTTGTCTTATTCTTGCAGAATCTGACATAGATGTGAAAGCCTCCTAACAATGAAAGCAGGCAGACGACCTCCAAAACACCCACAGTCAAAAGCACAATGGCTGAGAGAGGGAGAAAGAGAGAGATACACATGTTTGGTTTAAACCATTTGAAGTCCATCAATCAATAATGCAATTAGTCACGCTTATCCACCTTACCTGGGCACTTGTGTAGTTCAACAGTTGTGCGGCTACGGCTAATGTGGTTCTCTATATAGCAGGTGACATTGCCAGCAGCTTCTTTATCCAGTAGAAGTGTATTATTCCCATCAGCCAGTTGGGGTCCGAGTCCAATTCCACTGAGAGTCCAGCTCAAGTGAACCTGGTCTCCATCAGAGGAACAGGACACTCTCCTCTTGTCACTGGAGAAGCAGCTGTCCTCCACGTCCACTGAGGATACCACAGCTGTAGATAAACAAGTCAGTTTTAATTATGATTTATTCTGTATTTAAGTTTAATGTAGATTATAGCTTATTCTACCCTATGTTTCCAAAAGTATTTGCTTGTCTACCGTCACACATATATGAACTTGAGTGACATCCCATTCTTAATCCATAGGGTCTAATATGATGTCGGCCCACCCTTTGCAGCTATACCAGCTTCAACTCTTCTGGGAAGACTTTCCACAAGGTTTAGGAATGTGTTTATGGGAATTTCTGACCATTCTTCCAGAAGCGCATTTGTGAGGTCAGACACTGATGTTGGACGAGAAGGCCTGGTTCGCAGTCTCCACTCTAATTCATCCCAAAGGTGTTCNTTGCCAGACAGAGAAGCGTGATTGGTCTCTCTAGAGAACACGTCTCCACTGCTCTAGAGTCCAGTGACGGCGCTTTACACCACTGCATTTAACGCTTTACAATGCTCTTGGTGATGTAAGGCTTGGACACAGCTGCTCGGCCATGGAAACCCATTCCATGAAGCTCTCTACACACTGTTCTTCAGCTAACAGCCACATGAAGTTTGGAGGTCTGTAGTGACTGACTCTGCAGATAAGTTGGTGACCTCTGGGCACCACGGCCCTCAGCATCCGCTGACCTCGCTCTGTCATTTTACATAGCCTGTCGTTCCCAATTGCTTTGTTATAATCCCACTGAGAGTCGACTGTGGAATATTTAGTAGTGTGGAAATTTCATGACTGGACTTGCACAGGCGGCATCCTATCATGGTACAATGCTGGAATTCACTGAGCTCCTGAGAGCGACCCATTCTCTCACTAACTAGCCTAATTCCAGGGTTCAGCATACTGAACAGTAAAATCAATATTATCTCCAAATTTATCTCTCATCAATGCACATACACAAATCTTGAATCATGGTATTGCATCGTTTACTACACAGAGTCCAAACGTCCATCTTACTGGACAATAAACTCTCAAAATTTGTGTTATTTAGAAATACATATTATTTCCTTTTTACCCCGTTTTAAAAGAGGGACCTTCTAGAGGNTTGGTGATGTAAGGCTTGGACACAGCTGCTCGGCCATGGAAACCCATTCCATGAAGCTCTCTACACACTGTTCTTGAGCTAACGGCCACATGAAGTTTGGAGGTCTGTATTGACTGACTCTGCAGATAATCCGCTGACCTCGCTCTGTCATTTTACATAGCCTGTCGTTCCTAATCGCTTTGTTATAATCCCACTGAGAGTCGACTGTGGAATATTTAGTAATGTGGAAATTTCATGACTGGACTTGTTGCACAGGTGGCATCCTATCACGGTACAGTGCTGGAATTCACTGAGCTCCTGAGAGCGACCCATTCTTTCACTAATTAGCCTAATTCCAAGGTGCAGCATACTGAACAGTAAAATCAATATTATCTCCAAATGTATCTCTCGTCAATGCACGTACACAAATCTTGAATCATGGTATTGCATCGTTTACTACACCGAGTCCAAACGTCCATCTTACTGGACAATAAACTCTCAATATTTGTTATTTAGAAATACATATTTTTTCCTCTTTACCCCGTTTTAAAAGAGGGACCTTCTAGAGGGACATACAAACAGAAGTGTTTTTGAAATAAACACAAGATTATTCAGAAACACTGGTAGCACTTTACATTAAGTACTGACATGAAAATAACACATTAACATACCTAAGACTAGTTATTAAGCATTGTGCCGTTGTTAATGCATTACTTCATGTTAGTTATTCAACACTTAATGTAAAGTGTTACAGAAACACTGTTTGATTTAGTTTTGGAAGTGATGAGGGTCTATCTCACCATCGGCCATATTTCCTTTTGTTTATTCGCTATTAGCTATTAAATGATCTGCCAGTATAAAGACTTGAGTTCTGCAGAAACACATAACAGTGAGTTTGGTAATGTACCTGCTTCTATGTAGCCCACAACACCTGGGAAAAAAAGTCCAGCAAACTAGAGATTTGGAAAGAGAAGGTTGACACTTAATTCTGTTTCTATCTTAGTGAAGGAATGAATTGTGTATTATGTTGTTACACATATTGTCATGTGTTTGGGAAATGTTTCCTTGTTAGTTTGGGGTAAGTGTTCTCCCGCGGTTGTTCTCTGGGGCTATACTAGAAGGATTCTTATTCCTAAGGCGGTGCTAACCTGTTGTGTCCTCTGTTTATATGTGCTGGAAGCACTGAGTCAGTTGGGGCAATGAAATGACAGAGTGCAGAGCTAGCTGTTAGCCAAAAGCTTCGGGCTTGGGTATGGCGTATACCAACTACAGCCGTTGAATAAAGCACAACAACTAGGCATAAGCTGTGTGTCTTCATTAAAGCACTGAACGCTATATTATTGTAGTTGTGTGATGTGATGTGAGGTATGTAGACTCACCTTCAATAACCAGCTGGAGATGATAAATGCCTTTTGTTGCTCCTGCTGAATTATATGTATCTAATCTGTATGTTCCTGAGTCTCCTTTCTCGGCACTGCTTATTAACATGGTTCTGTTATCAGGAACAAACTGCCATCTCGGATAACCTGAAGCGTTTTGTGTGATTTTTTGGTTTTTAAATCTGAAAATGCGATCAGTGACAGTTTCATTGTGTTTCTTCTTTAAGGTTAATTCGTACTCAGGTTCCAGCTGCAGGTACAGGGGGTGTCCCACAGCTCCATAACACGGATCGGTCTGATTAAACCTGCATGCAGGGATGATAGACAGAAAGCCTGTAGAGAAAGAAAAGGAGTTAATTTCATAGAGTCATTGAGCATCAACTGTAGTGTTAAACGCTACTGTTATAACGCTACTCATGTTTGATTGTTATGTTTTGGTTGAAATCAAATGGGCTCAATTCCCAAAATCCCTGAGGAAAACCTGTCCAGTCTGTAATGCTTTCTCTGGGGTATCTGAATAGATACCTATAAACAGGATCTCTCACTAGTAAGGCCCTCAGCAGCACAACTGAAAGCTTTACATGTTAGATTACCTGCCAACATAATTGAGCCTCCTCTGGAGGTGCTAGATACACTACATGGCCAAACATAGACATTGAGCTCAGTGGCGATTCTACAGTCTGTTGGGGCCCTAGGCAAAAATTCACATGGTTCCCCTCCAACCAGTGTTCATTCCTTGTCTTCAATCTCCACAGCTATGCATCCTTTACTGGCTTCCAGTAGCTACCACCACCGGATTTACAACTATTAAACTGCAACAAGGTAGGCTAAATATACATCTATAAATATATATCTAAATACCTATATCTATAAATATGTATTGTTGCTGTCCAATGAAAAACATGTACCTCCAATTTTTTGTCGGTTATTACTTTTATGCATCATTTGAACACAGTAGCTGCTGTTTACACTGTATGTAAATTTATGATGAATGGACGAACAATAATGGTCCCAAATTGCTTGTAAAAAAACTCTGGTTCCATTGACTTACATTAGAATTAAAGCAAGTTAGTGTCCTCTCCTGTAAATTTGCCATTTTGGAGATACTTGTTTATTTTTTATTTTTTGGACTGTGACCGTATGTTAATATGTCTGTTACAGGCTTCAAATGAAACATGGAACATCTAGAATGGCCACAAAACATTAATATAAATCACTGATAGCTCAGCGCTAACATAGTATTTGAAACCCACAGGGGTTCTAGCAGATATTAGCAGTCTAACTCAATGGATTTCAAACGGAATTCAAGCTTTTCTAATTCCAGAATGGTTGAGATAAAATACAAACTGTATAAGTTTATAAACTTTTCAACAGTTATTGCAATATTAATACATTCCCAGTCAATCAAAACAATCAAATGGGTTCATCCATCTTACCAGGGCACTCATGAAGTTCAATAGTTCTATCTCCACAGCTAACGTGGTTCTCTACATGGCAGGTCACATTTCCGACATCGTCTTTATCCAGCAGGAGAATTTTATTCCCATCAGCCAGTTGGTGTTCGAGCGTGATTCCACTGAGAGTCCAGCTAAAGTGGAGCTGGTCCCCATCAGAGGAACAGGACACTTTCCTCTTCTCCCCGGGGTAACAGCTGTCTGTCACTTCCACTAAGGACAGTGCCTCTGCAGATTATAGATCAACAGCTTAATCTGTATTATAACTCAGTCCAAAATTACAACTCTGTCTACATTACATAGTACTCTAGATTGTAGCTCAGCCTAAATTGCAGGCAAAATTTAAAGGTCAGTCTAGTGTACAGAATCTAGTCTTCATTACACCGTCAATCTAGATTATAGCTCAGTCTAGATTACAGTTTAATCCATATAACAGCACAGTCTAGATTACAGTTTAATCTGGATTAAAGATGAGTCTGGATTTCAGATCTACCATGATTTTTATGAGCCAGTTAGTTAAATTAGGTGTGAAAATACAAAAATGTGCAGGGTGGTGTGTCCAGGTTAGGGAAAAATTGGTCTGGATTACAGGTCAGTCTGGATTACATATTCATCTAGATTTTAGATTGTCTTCATTGCAGATCAGTGTAGATTACAGCTAAATCTGGATTTTATTTCAAGATAGAATCTAAGTCAATCTAGGCTATAGCTATCAATAGGATAGTGCAGGACAGTGTGTCTCCAAGACCAGGATTAGGAAACATCACTCTGGATTACATCTTAATCTGAATTAGGTTTTAGCCTGTTTTACAGCTCATTCTAGATTACATCTTAATCTAGATTACAGTTGTTCATAACAAAGTTTAGCCTATCCTAGATTACAGGTCAGCGTATATTAAGACCAGGTATAGGAAACATCGCTCTGGATTACAGCTCATTTTGATTAATAGCTCAATCTAGATTGCAGTTCAGTCCATATTATAAAGTAGTTTAGTCAGATTACATCTTAGTCTAAATTTCAAATCAGTCTAGACTACAGCTCAGTCTTCGTTTGTAACTCAGATTTTGTCTTTATAGATTACAAGTCAGCGTATAATACAGCTGAATTGGAGCTAGATTGGAGTTCAGTATGAACAGCAGCTCAGGCAGGGTGGGTTGCGGCTGTGGCAGGAAAGACTTGCTGGGTTAATCTAAGATGTGCGGATGTGCTGCATGTGATATGCTCTGAGCGTCTGTGGGTTTGTGTGGGATTAGTTTGCTTGGGTTTTCTATCTACCATCAGTGGAAGATGTGTGACTAGAAATGACCTGCCTGCTTTGCGGCCATTTCAGCATCGCTGGACGGCGGTTCTCCTCTACTGCTTTGTCAGTTCCCGTAAGTGCAGTGCGGTTATCTCTTAGTCTAGACTAGACGTCATTATACATGATAAAATAGGTGTTGCGCTTCCACAGCCCTGCTAGTGACATTCAGCTCAGAGTAGCTTTAGTGATGTAATGTGATCAAAGGTTGCGTAGACCTACCTTCAACAATCAACTGGAGATAATAAATACCTCTGGCGTTGTTTTCGGAATCAAAGTTTTCTAAAAAGTATCTCCCTACGTCTCCCCTCTGTGCACTTTTTATTATAATTGATGTATTACGAGTAACAAAACGCCATCTTGGAGAATACGACTTGCTCAATGTTGTCGTGCGGTTTCTATATCTGAGAACGAGGTCAGGAGGAGTGATGTCATGGCCCTTCTTTAAGATCACGTCAAACGCTGGCAACAGCTGCAGGTGCAGTGGGTGTCCGAGAGCTCCATAACATGGACCATTCTGAGTAAAACTGCAGACAGGGGCCAAGCCTGTGGAGGAGAAGAAGCAAAAACAGCCTGTCATTAACCTTATACAATGAAACTTAGTCTATTGTATTTGACTCCAATGCGTTTTAACTATACCCTGTAACTACAAGACAGTTCTAATTAGTGATGTACAGTTTTCAGTAACGAAGTAAATGTGGAATTGAGTCAGTGCATTCCAAGGTAGAGCATGTAACAGTAAGCAAGTCTGTAGTAATGCTAAAAAGGTGAAGGTCTATAGGACTCTTTACTGAGTTAAAAAGCCTTATTACACTCACTCATCATCAATACAACAGCTGCACCCAGAAGGAAGTGTGGGATTGCAGTGCTATTGGGAAAGAAGCTAAAAGTTACCAGGAACAATAACTGATGATAAATTTAGACTGATATGATCAATATTTATTGAGCTACACATACAGAAGTAGTGTCTCTCAGTATGTGGTCGGGCCGCCGTGTTTGCTAACCCAACATGCCAGACGTCTCGGCATGGAGGTGTAGAGGTTCCTAATGATGTCCTTTGATAATCCATCCCATGCAGCTTGAATATCCTCACACAGTTCCTGCAGATTTTGTGGTCCTTCTGGACGTGTGACGTCACACAAATCGTCACATGTCCAGACGCTGACCACGGTGCCTCCACACATGGATCTGTTGGTCGTCTCCACCTAGACAAAAGCAGGACTTGTCACTGAAGATGACCCGCTACCATTCTGAGTCACTCCATGACAGTCTGGCACGACACCATGGCAGTCTTTGGTGATGTTGACAGTCTGTATGCATGTAGTCCTGCATGGTGCAGCCGTCTGCCAATGGTGCTGGTACTAACAGGACGACTTATGGAGGACATCACTGCACGCTAAACGTCCGCAATAATGGCTGTTGGGTCAGTCAGGTACAGCGATAAGGACCGTTCTTGCTTGTCACATGCGTGGCCGAGCGTGAAACTTGAATTATTCGCATGTCTCGTGATGTCAAACCTACCCATCAAGTTTCATTCCTGACAGCTGATTCCATCTGGGTGCAGTTATTTGTGCAGTTGTTCTTTTGAGGATGAGTGAATTAAAACATGGTTATGGACGAAGACATCTCTTTCTCATTTCCTGATTTAGGCTGAAGCATGAATGTTTTGGTATTGTGTTTAAATGGGATAAGACTGATCTGCGTTTGAAGTCATTGTAAAATACTCAATATACGTACCCCATGACAGCCTCACAATAACTGGAGTCTGTATTACTGCTCCACATCACGACAAGCTACTGTGCTATGAATGGAATAATGTTTGACCGCTCATATGGACCGCAAGTGTAATGACTTCATCACAGAACTTGGTTCTGGTTAAAAACACTGATTAGCTTATTTACTTATATAGAACTGGACTGATCAGCTAGCTAACAGATTAAAATACAGCAAACATGCAAAATAAGTCCATCATGAATATCACAGGCTTGAATTAAAGTACTTATGATTCAGTGTAAAACAGCAGTATAAAAGACTAAAGAACACTCTGGAATGGCTCTTCAAATGCACAGCGAGCATGGTTCTAAAAACAGGCTTCTGGAGGGTCATTAGTGATTTTCTAAATAAACAGATCTAAATACAATATTTGATCTGGAATTTGGGAGACGTGTTTCCAGTAGTGTATAGAATAAAACAGAACTGCTCATTTTGGTCAAACACAAACCCAGAAACTGTACAACTAGAGGAACTGGTCATTTCGAGGTGGTCTCTTCAATTTTTCCAGAGCTGTGTATTATGTCATGTTGGTCTGCAGGAGCCAGTATTGAAATTCCCTAGTAGAGCTTTATGTACAAAGCAGGCAGCCTGTTAAGATTCAGCCCCCGTGTGGGAAGAGGATTGTTGCCATGACTGTGCTTTGTTGTGCCTAAGAACAAGCTTCCCTGTGATTAAACTGCAGTAATGAACAGCCTCTTGTGATTAATAGTTTATTATGATTTTTGAAAGCTGCACCTGTGCTGTACATTTGTTCTCAGCACGGTCGTCTATGTCGAGGAGTCTGAGTTGTTTTCAAAGCAGGCCCTTTCTCATTCCTCCTCTTTCACATCTCACCCTCTTCCACACCTCACCCACTTCGCTAAACGTATAACACACACACAGAACCTATATATATGTGTGTATATATAAGCTCACATTGCTTTGCAATAACAGCTGCGATTGGATTTGGCTTGTACTGGACAAGTTTCTGGATGTAGTCCACATCAATGTTCAGACACTCCTGCATCAGGAATTGCATAGTTGGTCCAGATTTGGTGGAAGCCTTCCCTGGCACTATTCCGAGGGGAATTCCCTGTAGACTGGGATTTTAGCCACTGCTGGTAGACCTGTATGACCGTACGCTTCCATACACCTGCAGATTCAGCTACTTCCTTCACCCTATGGTCTTTGGTACGCCCAAATACAGTCACTCCTTTTAGCCAATCATTAACATCTGCTTTGGAGCCATTTTCCACACATCATTGTAACACCTCTTCTCAGTCTATGAATCCTATCACTCACACCCCACAGGTATTTATAGCCCCATCATCCTTGTGCAGCGCCATCTGCAGGAGCCTGAAGTTACTACCACCTTAAACACGCTAGGTGGCCATTATTATTATTTTTTTATTGATCTAGATCTAGAAGTATATGTACATGGAAATAAGCCTGAGGTTGCCCATGAGTGTAAATTATACTGGATTCAGAGAGATTCATGTAAAGAAAGCTTTGAATGTTGTCAAATATAATTGAACAAAGCAAATAGATGTATTGTATTTGACAATGTAGGCGGCAATATAATAACTAGTCCATAATAACTGTGTAGTTATACATTAATGATACCTGTAACAACAATGTAACTACTGGTAATGTATTCACTCTTAAAGTAATACAGTTCATGTAAACAGACGTGTGTATGAGCATCAGGTTTCACTCATGTATTTACTCAAGTATTTTGATTGTTGTAATAGCACATGTTCTCTTATGTAATTACACATGTATTACAGATTGTACTACTGTTTTTTCCGACAATGCCGTAACAAGGGGTGTAATTACTTATGTTATAAGTGTACTTATGAAAACACTTGATCTGCACAGGAAATGCCAGCTTCCTGAACATTTATCTTATTTCACAGAATTTATTAAAAATAAAAAGTTCCAGTTTGATTTAAATGGCCAGTTCCTGAGTAGATGTTTATAGCTAGAGACAAATTACAGATAGCTAATCCAACACATTTTTTTTACGTTATTACTTGAAGGTTATGTTTTAACACTGTCTTCTGATGCTATTTAAATAATATCAAATTACAGAACGGATAAAAACCAGAACTTTGGATATGTTAGCATGACACAACATGATGGTTTATGAATGCTATGGTTTTTCTTATCAGTGCTTACTGTCAAACAAGCTGTACGCAAACATGAGAGCCAATTTAGACATAAACCGTATTGAAATCTGGGGGTGCATGCAGTAGACCAGTACACCACCAACCCAGAGTCTGCCACATTATCCTGAAGGTCTTCTGTCGTCAAACGGGGGGCTTGATTTGCCTTTCTAGAAATCCTTTGAGCAGGTCTCTTGGAAAGATTTCTTCAATCTCAACTTGCCACCTACCATTCCTGTTAATTGGCATATTTTAAGGAAGCAGCAGGTTTGTGGACATCAATAATTGCAGCTCTAAGAGTGCTCGGCAGCTGCTTGCTGATTGTTGGGACGAGGTTTGAGGCTTTAAACCTGTCATCAGCTGGACTTTACTAAACGATGCCTGTAACACTCAAAGCCCTAACAAGCTAATTAGGGCAAAGTTATCTAAGAACTCAAATTTATATTTACAGAATGCAGTGATATGCAAATCGGTTTAACCAGTGTTGCCTGCGTGACCGAAGGTCACGGCCATCCGATCTTAGTTTTGGTTTTTGTTCCTTGCGTACAGATTTCTCTGGATTCTCTGTATTTTCATGTTCGTAAATGTGCTTGCTTAAGCATTTCCAAACCTCTACTCCTGGAAGCCGATTATTGTTTGTAGTTATCATCTAATGTCTGGTTAATCTAATCAGCACATCATTGTGTTAAGTCATGTGTGCCATTGATATGACTGAACAAATCCATGCGATGGCCGAAGGTGAAATCTGGAACCCAAACTTTCTTTAACTTAACTCACCTACTACATCTCTACATAACTACTTTTATGCAAATGTGTTGTAACCCTTGACCATTTTTATTAATACTACTGTCGGTAAAAAGCACCAACTCTACAAGTGTCAAATGATCCATGCTGCTGGAGGAAACCTACCCATTGCTGCTCCTGTGAATATCGCCAGGACTTCAAGGATGACCAGCATGTTCTTTTAATCCAGAGAACAGAAATACAAGTTGAAGTTGAAACAGACGACATGCTCAACTGGGCAATATATGGCTGATACACAGTACCGTGCGCAAAAAGGGATGGACCACTGAAGCTGTGTTAAAAAAAAACACTTCCTTTTTTATTTTAAGTATGTGCAACTTGAACGGTATATAATGAACATAATGAATATAATGAATATAATGAACGGTAATAATTACACATCAGAGAAGCAGCAAACACAATTGCATAATACCCTCAAAACAAAGGCTTTATAAATAATCCACTTATTTAAGCATTTAGACAAAATCACCTTCAACCTGTGATCATTCCACTGTGCCATGTGTTTGATAGAATGGACAGCACAATCACAATACCTGAACTGTGCAGTCCAGCTTCCTGTTAGTTTCTATCCGCAAGTCTTTGACCTGTAAAACATACAAACAGTCGGATTTCAGTGTGTGGAAGAAGATCTTTACTGTCCATACAGGATAAGAAAGTGTCTATCTGTACCAGAGGCCCAAAAACCCTTACACACTTACTCGTGTTTACTCATGTAGAAACAACCAAATAAGCTGCCTGTCCACTCTGGCCATAGGTCAGACTATGACTACGGGCCAGGGGCCCCGACCTCCCCCAGGTCATGAACTGAGAGAGGATGGTGAAGTTTCAGTGTAAATTCAGAAAGTTTGAGAGCAGGTCGATAGTGTTCACAAGTTGTAGATTGTTGTTGGTGATTGGTTTGGTGCTGCTAGGTGCTTGCTGTGGCATCCCAGGTGGTTGCTAATGTGCTGCTTGGTAGTTGCTATGGTTTTCCAGGTCATTGATAAAGTGCTACAAGGCATTTGCTGTAGTATCCCAAGTGATTGTTAAGGTTCTGTTAGGCAGTTGCTATGACATCTTAGGTGGTTGCTAAGATGCTGGTAAGCAGTTGTTATAACATCTCAGGTGGCTGCTAAGGTGCTGCTAGGTGCTTGCTATGGTTTTCCATGTGGTTGCTAAGCTGTTGCAAGACACTTGCTATGACATCCCAGGTGGTTGCTAATGTGCTGCTTGGTAGTTACTATGATTTCCCAGGTCATTGCTCTGCTGCTGCAAGGCATTTGCTGTAGTATCCCAGGTGGTTGTTAAGGTTTTGTTAGGCAGTTGCTATGGCATCTCAGGTGGTTGCTAAGGTGCTGCTAGGCATTTGCTATGACATCTAGGGTAGTTGCTAAGATGCTGCTAAGCAGTTCTTATGACATCCAAGATGGTTTCTAAGGTACTGCTAGGCACTTGCTGTGGTTTCAAATGTGGTTGCTAAGCTGCTGCAAGGCACGTCCCATGACATTCCAGGTGGTTGCTAAGGTGCTGCTAGGTTAGAAACTGTATTTATCATTTGAACTAATATTAGTACAAGCATATAACTGCTAATCCTAATAAACAATATAAAATTTTAAAAGCCTTTAAAACACCAAAACCTGAACGTTATTTTTTTTTGCTGAAAATGTTCATGCTAATTTTACTATGTGTTAAGTTGCTGTGATATCCCATAATGCTCTCTGGCTCAGCTCAGTAACATTAACCTTAAGATAACATCTCCAGTTAAATAAATCCTGGAAATAATTAACAGTGTCCATGTATGTTTTTAGCACTACCTTATTTTAGTTTGTTGATGTTATTTTGTTTGTTATATCATTTGAATAAATGTACCTTTGCACAGAAAAAGGTACTAAACTGGCACCCCTCAAGGGCATGTCTTCAGTAGCTTTAGTTCAATACAAAACTTTATGGAACTACAACTAATCATCCTCGGACAGGTGGGCATAGCAAAGCATCTCTGAGACTAATGATACCACATTACAACATGATGCCATGCAGAGATCAATTTCATTCCTACACCTCTCACAAAACTGTTTGTGTTTGCCATGACAGGCGGTTGCTAAAGTGCTGCTAGGTGGTTGCTGTAGTATTCATATATTACTCACATGTCCCTAGTCATCGAATCACACCTCATTCTCCTGTTCCAACTCTCCTGAGTACTGATTACACACACCTGCTTCTCATCACCCAGTCTGCATTTAAACCCCTCACATACACACTCACATTGCAAAGTTCTGCCAAACCCTGTTAGCATCACTAAGCGGTTTCTCCTGCCTTTCTCTATTGTTATTTCTGGTTCTGACTCCCTTTGCCTTAGACTTACTCTCTCTGATTCTGTTCCGGTTGCCTGATTGTTTGCCTCTCTGGTTTTCACTTCTCCTTTTGTTTATCTGATTACTCTCTTGGATTACCCCTTTGGACTTGTTTGCTGGTCTATCTGATTTCCTGGTTATCGACCCTTGCCTGTCTCTCTATGACTCATTGCCCATTTTGCTGTTGTGCTCAACTGTCGATCTGTTTAATAAAACTCATCTGACTTTTAGCTCTGCGTGTGCCAAGCCAAGTTCTTTGTCCCTGACATTATCATATGTTCTTTATTATTCGAATAAAATTAAAGTTCATGAAATGACATTAGAGTACAGTGACAGGTGAAAACTAGGCAATTATCATTCTAGCGTGTGATGAGAAAGAAAAGAGGAAATGGCTGTAGTTGATAAGGGTCATTTGCCATTCTTAAAATGCAGAAGCGAAGTTTTGTGCCAGTGGGTTCTGACAATAGCACCCAGTGTCAAAAGCCAATATGCCAGATACCCTTGATACAAGCTGTGGGTTGTATAGGGGGTTTCTTGCTACATCTTGCTATAACATGGGCCCACATCTTGTGTGACTGGGCCAAGAAACAGCTATTACACTCTAAAAAAATTAAATGTTAGATTTACTTGAGACTGTTATGTCAACCGGTTGCAACTGTGTTAAGTAGCTTTTAAGGTGTTAAGGAGTAAAACATCCTTAACAAATTCAAGATGCACTAAAGTGATTTGAGTAAGTTCTAATTTACTGGACGGGTTATTTTCAGGATTTACCCCAAAATGAAATGTTGGATTTAATCCAAAAAGTTATACCAAGCAGATCCAGTATATCTCATATGAGTCATATGTACTCAGTGAAATCACTGAGTACAAAGAAACCACACATTTAATATAACTGGATTGATCATTTTTATGTCTTACTCATATTCTCATATTCCTTGCTTAATGTGCTTATGTCCTACTACTTAGGACACTTTCTAAAAGCAGAAAAAGTTAGAAAAAGTCAGGATTAAGTTAAAGCTACACACTTTTTAAAAGTGCTACTGAGCCATTATAGAATTACACTCAGCAGTAGCATGCATGGTTGCACTTACAGCCAACAGCAGTGCGGTTATAGGTAGTTAACTGTGGAATAGAAGCACACGCAATGGAAGAAGGCAGGCCAGGGGAAAGACAACACAAAGACCATGAGTGAAAGAAGTAAAACAATATGCAAATAGATGAAGCCAATAGATTACACTGACCAAACGCTTATGTAAATAATTTAATAACTTAATTCAATCACTTGATTTCATTGAAACAACTCAGTTTCAAAAGTGCATTTAATTTTCTAGTGTCAGACTTAACAAGCAAATATATTGCCTTGCATGTATCTCTCACCCATGAATAGACTTTCACTTATGGATTTCATGATCGTTTTAGGCCAAAGCCTTCTCAAGCATGTCTAGGGCATCAGACAGCATAGTGAGAGACGTGAAAAACTTTGGACGTCTGGTTCCTATCACCACCACATTGAACAAACTTTGTAAGTCTCTCAAGACCTAACCATTTCACATCAAACAAACCACTCTGAAAGACTACACAGAAAGTCTAGACAGTTTAACACTAATTAAGTTACTTTGGTGGATTTTCTCCTTCAGTCTGTTGGACAACATTTCAGACCCTTCCAGTCAAAGCTACCTGCAGAAAAAACATTTTCTCAGATGTACAAAATATAGAGCGCGAGCGCAGCAACCAAAAAGCCGACCCTAAAAATGCCCTGTTGCAGAATTAACTTCAGTTCGCCGGCTGATTTGATCTCGTCTGTTTCACTTCTGCTTTCTCAGCTGTAGGAAACAGTTTGTCTCCTTCATGATGTTCATGCAATTATTATATACACTCATCATTAAAAGAACAGCTGCCCCCAGAAGGAGGTGTGGGACTGCAGTGCTGTTGGGAAGGAAGATAAAGGTTACCAGGAACAATAACTGATGATACATTTAGACTGATATGATCAATATTTATTGAGCTACACATACAGAAGTAGTGTCTCTCAGTATGGCGTCGGGCCGCCGTGTTTGCTAACCCAGCATGCCAGACGTCTCGGTATGGAAGTGTAGAGGTTCCTAATGGTGTCCTGTGATAATCCATCCCATGCAGCTTGAATATCCTCACACAGTTCCTGCAGATGGTGCGGTAGGGGTGGAGGTGGAGTGACACCAGGCCTTCTGGACGTGTGACACATGGCAACAAACCGTTCATCTGGTGCTGACCAGGGTGCCTCCGCACACGGATTCGTTGGTCGTCTCCACCAAGACAAAAAAGCAGGACTCGTCACTGAAGATGACCCGCTGCCATTCTGAGTCACTCCATGACAGTCTGGCACGACACCATTGCAGTCTTTGACGTGGTGTTAAGGACAGTCTTTGTAACAGTGTGCGTGCATGTAGTCCTGCATGGTGCAGCCGTTTGCCAATGGTGCTGGCACTAACAGGATGACTCACGGAGGCATCACTGCTCACTGAATGTCCGCAGTCGTGGGTGTTGGGTCAGTCAGTTACAGAGATAAGGCCTGATCTTGCTTACGGTAAGTGGCTTCACACACGGATTCATTGGTCTTCCCCACTGTTACGACCCTGGTAGCAGTCTAGGGGTAAATTGGGGTCAGTAACATGAGTTTAATGTGCGATGTGTGAAGTGTTAACCAAGAAGACTACCCAAACCACTGTTTACAGATTCTTTTGTCTTTTAATGCACACCGAATATTTAATCACCAACAAGAACAAGCCAACAATAAAGTGCTCATGTACATTATAGACCATGTGTACAGACATGAGATCATTGGCTGCTTTTCTAATTGGGGGAGTCTGAACAAGGACGGCGCCAAAAGGAAAGAAATAATCAAAAACAAAAACAAACCAAAACAAAAACTAACCTAGCTAACATTTAATTACCTCCTCTCTCATAATCTGCACCAATACAGAGGTTGGCGCGGCCCCTTACCTAATGTGCGTATACAGTCGGTTACTGCTTGCTACAAGAACGTATGAGCCGTCTTACCGTCTCTCAGTATGGTGTTGGGCGGACGTCTCCGCATGCCAGAGTTGTAGAGGTTCCTAATGGTGTCCTGTGATAATCCATCCCATGCATCCCATGAATATTCTCAAACTGTTCCTGCAGACTGTGTGGTAGGGGTGGAGGTGGAGTCACCATGGTGACATGGTGTTAAGGACAGTCATCGTAACGGTCTGCGTGCATGTAGTCCTGCCTGGTGCAGCCGTCTACCAATGGTGCTGTCACTAACAGGATGACCCATGGAGGACGTCACTGCTCACTGAATGTCCGCAATCGTGGCTGTTGGGTCACTTAGGTACAGAGATAAGGCCCATCCTTGCTTACATTGCATGTGCGGCTGAGTGTGAAACTTGAATCATTAGCATGTCTCTCGATGTCAAAACTACCCACCCAGTTTCATTGGTTCATCGGTTGGTTCCTTCTGGGTGCAGCTATTTGTGCAGCTATTCTTTTGACGATGAGTGTAAATTATTAATATGCTTGTTTAGAATTATACAGGTCTTACTCAGAGCTGCTCTCTGTTTCTTGTAGATTCTGGTGTAGATGTAAAACGCTCCTACTAACAGGGACAGCAGGATGATGATCTCCGAGAGCCACACCGACACAAATACTCTGAACCCTGATAAAGACATTTAAACACATTACAGCCTTTTAACTGACTTGGAGTTAAGAGCGTTTTTGCTGTGAACGAACCTATATGTTTACTATGTTTACTTCATTATAGTAAATGATAGACAATTCCATTTTGTCACTACTAAAACAATCACTAGCGAAAATCTACCAAGTGTTTCAGTGTTTCAGTAGCGTCATTTTTAGCTAATTCCACACTGAACTACGGTAACACTTTATATTAAGTACTGACTAGCTTACATGAAGTACTGCATTAGTTGCTTCTTCATGTTACATTTTTTTGTTACATGATTTTCAGACTTTGGGGCACATTTAATTTAAAGCAGTGGGCTCTAACTGGTGGCTATGGGGACATGAGGGATGTAAAAAATGCAGTGGCTAAAATAGCATAGCTAACACTTGTGGTCTCCGCCTACAGACTAAAACTCTTTGAACCTGGGACTGTAAGGGGTTGCACGCGCTGTGGTCCTCCCACCACCAGAGGGAGGCCATGCTCTACTCACAGTAATCAGGCTGATTGATTTCACCTGGTTAGTGTCTTTATAAGGACTGCCCAGTGTTCAGNAGGAAAGGAAAGGAAAGGAAAGGAAAGGAAAGGAAAGGAAAGGAAAGGAAAGGAAAGGAAAGGAAAGGAAAGGAAAGGAAAGGAAAGGAAAGGAAAGGAAAGGAAAGGAAAGGAAAGGAAAGGAAAGGAAAGGAAAGGAAAGGAAAGGAAAGGAAAGGAAAGGAAAGGAAAGGAAAGGAAAGGAAAGGAAAGGAAAGGAAAGGAAAGGAAAGGAAAGGAAAGGAAAGGAAAGGAAAGGAAAGGAAAGGAAAGGAAAGGAAAGGAAAGGAAAGGAAAGGAAAGGAAAGGAAAGGAAAGGAAAGGAAAGGAAAGGAAAGGAAAGGAAAGGAAAGGAAAGGAAAGGAAAGGAAAGGAAAGGAAAGGAAAGGAAAGGAAAGGAAAGGAAAGGAAAGGAAAGGAAAGGAAAGGAAAGGAAAGGAAAGGAAAGGAAAGGAAAGGAAAGGAAAGGAAAGGAAAGGAAAGGAAAGGAAAGGAAAGGAAAGGAAAGGAAAGGAAAGGAAAGGAAAGGAAAGGAAAGGAAAGGAAAGGAAAGGAAAGGAAAGGAAAGGAAAGGAAAGGAAAGGAAAGGAAAGGAAAGGAACTTAAAATAAAAAACTCCCAATACAAAGTACCCTATTAAAAATGATTTCATATATACTTTATTTAGATTATTACTATCTAATTTATTTGAAATTAAATGGATTAAGAGCCTTGCACATATGTAAAGTCTGAATACATCATCTTTTTTATTAATTTATCCATAGTTAGAATGCTATTTGGTCAGAGTAGTATAGTGGAGTATCTTTATGGGACAAATTGTTGGTCATATATTGTTGGTTGCATTATACTATATTATTCAAAACTACACCATTCTGGCATGTACAAAATATAGATTTAATACACTACACTAGAACACTACACTATAAAAAGTGCAACCTAAAAAATGACTCTAATTTGTTACAAGCACTTAACAAGAATTAGTTTTACTCAAGTGTTTGTCTATTGATTTTGCAATGGGTCTGTCAGCAACGGGTGTGACTGAAACACCAAGGAGTGGTGTCCACATACCTTTGGCAATATAGCGTATGCTATACAGCCATACACTGTTATCAAACATGCTTTGCAATACTAATAAAATGCATACCTTTAGCTGACTTACAAAGTTAATTGTTTCACAGGTAGGCCACAAACCCGAATCTCCCACATGGGGTGATGCCTCATTGGCAGGCAGTGGTGTTACCTGTTGTCCCACCCCAACCACATAACCAATACATCAGTATCAGTATACAGTCAAATAACTGGCCCAGAAACATTTGCTGTGGACAACGGTCCTACAACATCGCTAGAGCAGCCAGCTCCCGGGAAGCCTAATAGCTGTCATGTAGCATAGCTACAGTAGCCAGCCCAGGAAGTTTCCCCTTCCATATATATACACCCCTCATTTACACGCCCTCTTTGCGAAGTATTGCCAAACTCTGTTTGCTTACTGAGCGGTCTCCCTGTGTCTCTCTCTGTTTACTATAATCGGTCTCGACTCTTCTTCGTTCTCTCTCTCGGATTCTCACTTTTGTTTTTGATCGCTGTACTGATTGTTCATTCTGGTTTTGACCTCCCCTTTTGATTTTCCCTCTGGTTTGGTTGCCTGTTTATCTGACCCTCTGGCTCTCGACCCTTGCCTGTCTCTCTCTTCTCCTTCTGCCTCGCCCATTATTGCTTTGTATTTGCTGCTGACTTCCATTATCAACTTGTCTATTAAACACTCTTTGACTTTTAACTCGGCACATGTTGAAGTACATTTGTTCTTGACATATTGAGAGAGTTCAGTTCTCAGTTCAGTTGGCCTGTGATTGAGTGCTTAATGGAAAGTTTTGTATTGACAGATCTCACCGGGGCATTTGTGCAGTTCAGTGGTTTTGTGTCCGTGGCTAACATGGTTCTTTACTTGTCAGGTGACATTTCTAACTTCATCTTCATCCAGCAATAGGGTCTGGTTCCCATCAGCCAGGTCTCCAAGTGCAACTTCACTGAGAATCCAGTTGAAGTGGAGGTGGTCACCATCAGAGCAACAGGACAGTCTCTCGTTCCCAAACCGCTATATTCCACTGAAGACGCTGCAGCTGCATATTATAGAACACCGTTTACAGTTTAGTCTAGATTACACCTTTGGTCTAGATTATAGCTCAGATCAGATTACAGCTCAGTGTAGGTTACAACTCAGTCAAGTTCAAAATTTAGTCTAGATTACAGTTTAGTCTAGATTGTTGCTCAGACCAGATTATGGCTCAGTCTAGGTTACAACTAGATTACAGTTTAGTTAAGATTGCATCTTAGTCTAGATTATAGCTCCTAATTACATGCTAAGGCATGTCATTTAATAACTATGTGGACAACTTGACTGGACAACTTTTATTCTAGATCATAGCACCCTCTAGATTTCAGCTCTATAACCCGCTCTAAACTGTAACCTAGATAAAACTGTAATATAGATCATAGAGTAGTAAACGTGACTAGGGTATACAGTAATCTGATCCACCAGCTGATCCAGGCCATTTAAGAGGTTATCATAGATTACATCCTAATCCATACTATGTCCTAATCCTAATCCATACTACCTAATCCAACTCTAATCTTGATTACATAGCTGTAATCTAGAGCTGTAATGTAGACTCTGACAGGCCCTGGTCATTTAAAGAGATTACTCTACACTATAACTTACTCTACATTATATTTTAGTTTAGATCATAGCTCCTTCTAGATTTCAGATCTGTAATTTACTCTAAACTGTGATCTAGATAAAGATGTCATTTAGATTATAGAGCAATAATCATAACTGGGATATACAGTAACCTGTCTGAGCCTGGCCATTAAACAGGTTAATATAGATTACATCCTAATCCATACTACAATGTATAGTTTCTCTATGTTGTGCAATACACTCTAGATTAAACTCTATCTAATCTACATTACATAACTGTAATCTGGAGGTATAATGTAGACTCACATATTATATGACTGGCTCTGATCATTTAAAGACGTAAACCTTAATCTCGATTAATTTTAATTCAATCTTAATTTAGATTATATTTTATTCTAGATCATAGCTCCCTCTAGAAGTCTCTGTGTGCAAGGGACAAGGCCGACAGTCCCTCTTCCAAAACTCCATAAAAAGACATAAGTCTTTGATATAGGTCTTGTAACTGTGCATAAATGTTCATAATCACACATAAACTGTTACAACACAACAGTATAAGGCTTTTTAGCGCATGAAGTGACATAATGCATTATAATGTATATCTTTCCTGTTATTAACATTATTAGTGAAGCCAGTATCATAAAGTTTAATAACCAGTGTTGTGTTCATTTGCATAATGCTTTATAAGGACCCACTGTGAGGCCTCTCTCTTGTGTTCGTCAGTATCTTCAAAATGAAAATGATCTGTGCACATACCATCTAATAAACACTTAAGTAAACGTAAGTAAAGTGATGTTATTGATCAGCTCTATGAATGATTGCATTATGTGAATGAATGTATTTATTTATCTCTATGACATCGATCTTAACAATAATGTTCGGAACAGGAAAAATCTATACACACATTTTAACATGTTATGTCATGTGCTATGAAGCCTTATAATGCGACGTTATACCAGTTTATGTGTGTGATTATGAACATTTATGTACAGTTACAAAGACTTATGTCAAGCATTATAAAACATTACAAAGAGTTTATAGATCTTTATGAATGCACATGTAATGCATAATGGAAACTTGATTCATTGAAAGTGTTTTTATTGTTGGAGTTGAGTTGTTATTTGTTTAGCATGCAGAAGTTTCCATTAAGCGGCAAATATTGTAGTATTTAGTTTAAATCTGATAGTCAGTGTGCTGCTGTAGGCAGAGCGCTTAAAACTCTCCTGCAGGGCACGTCGCACCTCAAACCACATCACAATTTAAACAGCTGGAACTGGAGTGGCACTGTTCTCCATAAGAGGAACTAGACACTTTCCTTTTACTGAAAAAGCAGCTGTTTGCCATTTTCACTTTGGCTACCGCAGCTGTGAAATACACACCAACAGCTCGGTCTTGATTACCAGTAACTAAGGGTGTTCCTCAAGGTCCAACTTTAGGGCCGATTCTGTTCAGTATATCGTCGCGGTGCAAAGAAAAACAAGTGTCTCCAAAATGGCAACTTTACAGGAGAGGGCAAAAACCTCATTTAACTTTAATGTGAGTCAATGAAGTCAAGCGATTTCGAGTCATTTCTGTTGGTCCATTCATCATGAAATTTTCGCGTTTCTAGGTTTATGTTTGACCAAAATGAGCAGTTCTGTTTTATTCTATACACTACTGGAAACACGTCTCCCAAATTCCAGATCAAATATTGTATTTAGATCTGTTTAGTGATTTTCTAAATAATGACGCCTCCAGAAGCCTGTTTTTAGAACCATGCTCGCTGTGCATTTCACCCCAGCCACCGCTCGCCAGTCTCTCTGTAGGTCACTTGAGGTCATCTTACGGTGGTTAAGTGACATTGGAATGAGGTGGCGCTCATCACGGTCAGTAGAGAGTGGTTTTGGCCCTCTGCCGGTCTGTAGCTGTGTTGTCCTGTGTGTTTGCTGCTTGACCTTGTTCTTATGAACCAGACGCTCACTGTATCTGCCAGTAAAGCTAGAACCCAACCTTCTGTTCCTCACTAAGAACCTGCTGTACATGTGGAGATGCTGATCTAAGAAGATACTGGAGTGGAGAATAATTACAGTATAGATATATAGTATGGATATATAAGTATAGATTTTATTATTATTTAAAAAGTTCTACTTGAACACTTTGAAAACTACCACATTGTTAAACTTCTTTGCAGCGTTGTCATCAAAAATCACAAAGTCTACAAACATAAAACCATAAACTAATGACGCTACCATAAAAAACTTACCCATGGAAGCTTCTGTGCACATCGCCAGTATAGCGAAGATCATCCTGTTCATTTTGACCACCTAAGTAAAACGCTCTTTCAGGTATACGTAGTCTCCATTCTGACTCAGAAGGTTTTGAAATTGTAATAATTCATGAGTTAAAAATAACAATAAAAGAGGAAGGTCTATTACTTTTGTGTCAGAGCTCACTTGCTGTTATCCTTGTATCCTTGGATTTTACAGTTTTATGTACTGAATAAAATGTAGTTGTTTTAGCTTCTGGAATGTTTAGTTTTGGTGTTTATAGATCAAAGTTAAAAATGCCAATATCTCATTTAAAAAGTTCTTTTAATTCAGAAATAATTCCTCATGATACATCTGCATGTTTCAACTTCACTTTAAAAGAAATCCAAAAGAGAAATCAAAAAGATGATGATAAAATTATTATTAATTATTAATTATTAATTATTAAAAGTATTATTTTCATAGTGTAAATTTAGAGGTTAGAGTATGGAACAGTTTGGAACAGTTCCCAGTAGAAAGTACCCTAAAATTATGATTTTGTATAGATCTTGCTTATGTAAATGAGTGTCTTGGGTTTGAATTATAACACACTAGCTTTAAATACATAAGACCTGAATTTGGTTAAATAGTGGGAGTGCAGTTTGAACTACTTTGGTAGAGCGGCCCACGAAATACAAATACTCTCTGTTCTGATGGGCTGTCTTTTAATTTTGCTTATTAAAGAAGCACTCAAACCTGAAACAGAATTTCAACATAAATGGGCGGGGCTAAGATGCTGTAGGCTGAATATGTGGATATTTGGACATGAGCTGCTTCTTGTGCCTCATTCAGAAAGTAGTCTGAGCTAAAGTGCTGAAGGCTGAGAGAGTAAAGAAATGTAATCTCATTCTTAAAAAGTCTAATATAGCTTTAAAATAGACATGGAATATGGGGTGTATAAAGTACTGCAAATACCTACTTAATATATAACACTTTTACTGTGGTGATCATTTACTTGAGTACATTTAACAAGTATTAATAAAGGAAATGATGTAATGTAAGCAAGGAAATGAAGTATATGAATAAGTAATAAGTGAATAAGTTGTTTATTGATAATTTTATGTACAATTAAAACATTAAAATATTCATGAAAACAGGATTATTAAGAAAGTTCTGTGAACATTATTAGCATGCTTTTATCTCACTATATCAGCCATGAACTTTCACTCATATGACTTTTTTCAAACACTAAGCAAACAGCTAATAAAAACAAGATACAAAAAAAGTTGTGATTCTGACCAAAATATCAATAGAAAATTCTCTCACTAATGTCTGTAGAAGCAGTCTGCACGTCTAGGTACTTGGTTTTATACACCTGTGGCCATGGAAGTGATTGGAATGAATGGGTGAGTGAATTCTTTTGGCAATATTGTGTATATAGTATCAATAAGAGCTTCAGAAAGGTGTAAGGGACGAAGCCCAAGACCAGCACTGGATGGCTGTGATCCATGGAGGAGGGAACCATTGTCTGTAAACACAGTTTCTCACGGCATCCATAAATGTCTATATAGCATGTTAGCAAGTCAGCTAACAGTAATGTCCTCCTCTTTCTTTCTCCTCTGAACTCATCAAGGCTGAAGTCTGCTTGTGGCTGGGACCTGCTCTGTTTTGATTGGTTTTCTAGAACTAAATATTATATAGGTTTCAACCAGATTTTCCTCTAATTGGTCTAATTGGCTGGTACACACATTATTGATTTAATTAACAATTAATGTTGATAACGATATGAGTATTTACTCATTTAACTGAAGCAAAAGTACTTTGATTTAGGGATTAATGCTGTGCAATTAACAGCAACAGTGTTTTAGATATTAGAAAAGACAAGAAAGTGGTGAGTGTATAATCTCTGTATCAATCCAGAACATTCCTGGCATTTTCCTGATGTTCCAGTTCTAAAAAGCAGAGTCTGGAAGTGAATAGCAAGAATAGCTACTTTGAATTGAATACAAAGTTTGTTCCACATACGCGGAGTCAGCTTGACTATTGCATGGTGTCCACTAGAGGGCAGTAAAGGTCAGCAAAGCAACACTAAGAGAGCTACTGGTCTACATAGGCAGCATTCTAATGCAGCATACAGAGAGTGATTATAGACTTTCCATGGAATCCTAACCCTGTATGTCCTTTGCAAGGGATACATTCAAACAGAAGCAGGATTGAAGTTAAATCCAGTTTCATACAGACTTCTCAGACGATGGCAAATCCTACAATTGCCTCTGATGGTTCAGGTTGTCTGAGATGGAGAGTCTGTTGGTTCTTCTCCTTTGATGATGATGCTGTCTGTCTTCTTGATCCAGGCTGGTCTACAGAGCCTCCTCCACCTCCTCTTCCTTATCTATAGGAGCATCACAATAGAAACACAGTAGCACCGTAAAACTGTTGAGCTAATACCAGGTTTGAAGACTTTTTCATGAATTTGTATGTATGAAATCTGACAAAACTGCTCCTGGTCATTATAATTCCTATATATTCAATTTTTAATTCTTGTCCACAACATTCCAAAGGTAATCCAGGCCTTGGAACTATTAGTACTATTAGTAATATGATTAACCTTGTAAATTGGTCTGGATTAAAGCATCAGCCATTAATCACTGGTGGGTAAAGCACACTTATAGTGGACTGATGAATCAGGCTTCACTGTCTGACAATACAGGTTTGCCAGATGCCATGAGAGTACCTACTATCAGCATGCATAGCGCCAACTGTACAGTGTGGTGAAGGAAGGATGACCAGGGTCTGGGCTCCTTGGTTTCAGTGAAGGGTGATGTTAATGTAAGAGCATTTAAAGACCATGTGCTTGGTACTCTCATGTGTTTAGAGGACAACACTGCGGCAGTTGTGAGATGGAGGTTAGTGAACCAGCCTAGTAACCGGAGGATTGCTGGTTTGACTCTCTGAACTGATGACTGAAGTACCCTTAAGCAAGGCACCTAAGCCCCAATTACTCCCTTGGCAAGTCTGCTCTTTTTCCCCCAGTCTGTGCGTGTGTGTTGAATTGGCTCAAAAACTCTCTACTCTGAGAATGTTGGGAAATAAACACAGAGCTCTTACTTTCTGCTGCTCTCTTGGTCTGTTTTCTTTGGATTGTGGCATACATGTGAAACCCTCCCAACAAAGACATCAGGATAAGCACCTCCAGAACCCCCACACACACATACACAGTGTCTGAGAGAGAGAGAGAGAGAGAGAGAGAGAGAGAGAGAGAGGGAGATTATGTAAACATTGGATTCAGAAGCAGGATCAAATTTTTAAAATCCTGTTCCAGCTTCAATTCATCCCGCTCTTGCCCACTGCCACCTGCACTCCTGTACAAGGACATACTCTATTAACGGAAACTAATGAATTCAATTAATTTATTAAAAATGGCTTAACAGACCAGACTAGATCTGTATTCATCAGCTAGAAAGCTTTGCCTACAGTATCTCATTTAGACTAATTAGCTAATTATATAGACTTCTTATAATGAAACAAGCAATGTTTTTGAGGGAACTGAACACTTTTAAAGCTCTCCACTATGAAAGAGTCCTTCTCCAAGACAACTGTACTAATGCTATTAACTGGACAGGAGTCTCTAATAATCTTAAACTAAATCTTCTTTTATTACTTAATTAAAATTAAGATGTTATTGTTTGCAGCTTGAATATCCCCACACAGTTCCTGCAGATGGTGCGGTAGGGGTGGAGCTAGAGTGACACCAGGTCTTCTGAACATGCGGCGCATGACAACAAACCGTTCATCTTGGCGCTGTTGGGTCAGTGCACATGTCGGACAATTCATCAGTTGTCTTTCTCCGTGGTTGGTGTTAGGTCTCCCAGATCCCTCATGTTGCTGGTCCGTGTCTTGATCTATGCACTGCCACCAACAGCGTGCTAAGGTAGGACCCACATGACCAATATGGCATACCATACCGTCCTGCTTCCCGGACGCCTCTCCCACGCTTCCAACTGTTCAAATTACTTTCGAACTCTTCTCTGAAGTATACTTCACTTACAAAGGATGCTACCAACACAACATCGTGAGTCAGAATGGAGAGCAAGCGCAACAGGACAACCGCCAGGTACAGCAATAAGAGATCTGTCCTTGCTGATGTCAGGTACGAGGTCGAGCGTGAAACTTGTATCATTCGCCTGTCTCACAATGTCAAACCTATGTCATTTCTTTCTTAATTTGGTTTTGTTTTTTTGCAGTGTAGTCGATCACACTATTCACCTCCTCTGGTCAGAGGTACGGTTTCAACACAGTCTTGGATGCTGTCCCTGCAGTTGTATCAGTGTACCATTTGTGTAATGTTTGTGATTTAGAGGATACGGGATAAATAAATTATATGATCAGAACACTTTCCAAAAAGTCAGCTCTAACAGTGTGTGGTGTGGTGTGGTGTGGCGTGCTGCTCAGCAGTGATGTAGAAGAAATATATTTGTGGACAGGACTCGCCTGCCTGGCACGTCATTTGACCATAGATTTAAGTTCAAACCGTGTATCCACCACCCTGGTGCACGGCTGAAGATATGAATGTTTAATAGCACTGTCTGCGGTGATTGGAGGACTCCGAACATAAGGTGGAGCCTGGCAGCGGCCTGTTGTTGTTTTATTTCTTATTTGCATCTTTAAAAAGTCCAGACTTACCAGGACACCGGTCTAGTTCAGTAGTCTTGTGTCCACTGCTAACATGATTTTGAGCATAGCAGGTCACACTTCCAGCAGATTCTTTGTCCAGCAGAAGAGTCTGATTCCCATCAGCCAGCTGGTCTGTATGTGGTGTTCCTCTGAAAGTCCAGCTGTAGTTGACATTCTCTCCATCAGATGAACAGTAAACGCTCATCTTCCCAATGGAGCTGCAGCTGTATGTCACCTCCACAGAGGACACCGCACCTGCAAATGACACATCACCAGCTCAGAGTAGTTCAGTCTAGATTACAGTGTGGTCAAGATTACTGCTTAGTCTAGATTACTTCTCAGTCTAGATCAGTTTCTGTAACCAAATGACCAAACTACATTAAACACATGAACATGAACTGAACATGTTATCCAGCCAAACATTTCAGGACAAATATGAATAACCACCATGGCACACCAAACGAACATGAGACATGTTTGTCTGTGTTTGTCCTGTCCGCATGCTCTGGCCTTTAACCTACAACAATAGAAATTTTGAAAATTCTTTGTACATAAAAATGTGTTAAGCAAAAAACAATTAGAGATGAAAAACAGACTGTATAATGAGAATATACATTAACAGTGTTTATCAGTTTGATAACAAAAACATAAAGGAATTGTGAGATTTAGGACCGTATGAGCTAATATATACGTTTTGTAGTTGTGTGATGTGAGGTGTGTGTAGACCCACCTTCCATAACCAGCTGGAGATGATAACTGCCTTTTGTTGCTCCTCCTGAATTATATGTATCTAATGTGTATGTTCCTGAGTCTCTTTTCTCTGCACGGCTTATTATCATGGTTCTGTTATCAGTAACAAACTGCCATCTCGGATAATCTGACGGGTTCTGTATGATTTTCTGGTTGTTAAATTTGAAAATGCTATCAGTAACAATTTCCTTATGCTTCTTCTTTAAGTCTAATTCATACTCAGGTTCCAGCTGCAGGTACAGGGGGTGTCCCACAGCTCCATAACACGGATCAGTCTGAGTAAACCTGCATTCAGGGATCCTGGACAGCAAACCTGCAGAGGAAGAAGATCCTGTCATTAATGTGATACAGTGAAGTGTAGTTTACTGTATTCACTTTAGACTGCGGAGTTGTAGCGGGGGTCATGAATGCAGTCCCTGCAGTTACATACCAGTGAAGTACCATTTGTGATTAGGAGGATACGGCACAAATAAATGATTTAACCACTACAGTTTCCAAAAACTCAGCTTTAACAGAGTTTGGTGTGCTATGGGCCTTTTAGAAACATTTATTTTGAAGTGACTAATATTTAGATATTAGATATAACTGTGTCTAATACCATCATCATAACTGCATCACTGTTGTTGTTTTATTTCTTATTTACTTCTTTAAAAAGTCCAGACTTACCAGGACACGGGTCTAGTTCAATAGTCTTGTGTCCGCTGCTAACATGGTTTTGAGCATAGCAGGTCACACTTCCAGCAGATTCTTTGTCCAGCAGAAGAGTCTGATTCCCATCAGCCAGCTGGTCTGTATGTGTTCCACTGAAAGTCCAGTTGTAGT
>CM067477.1:30560451-30575892 GCA_034552555.1 Semaprochilodus insignis
TCACTGACATATCAACCTTAAAGGCACAGTAACTTAATTAGCTGCACAGTACAGGGCAACCAATCACAGCAGTAAGTAGTTGTTTAATACACAGAGAGTCCTACCGGTATCTAAATGCGTCGTCTGTGCACATCCGGTCACTGCAGAGACGGGCGCTGCTGTGGTGGACTCTATGTGAGTTGTTGTTGCTGTTAATGAAGTAAAGAGAAAGATAAACATGTTGAATGTGCAGCAGGTAATTCGCAGTCATTCGCAGTAATGACTTTAAACTTTGATTTGCATCTTTATTTATAGAAGCATTATTGTATATAATGTGTATATAAGCATTACGTGAAAATAAGCTCCCACATCGTCTTCAGAGAACACACTTGCACAATTACTGCATATTTACTTTAATGTTTTTTTTTTTATTTATTGAGTTAAACATATTTACTGAGTTAAACATGTGAAACAGATGAACTACAGTCTGTAACTGTAGAAATACAGAGTGGTTCTCCTATATGGTCAGTGGGGCTGATAACATGGACGATAAGTGTAAGTACAAGGAGGTGGTCATAACGTTATGGCTGATGTGTGTCCATGTACAAATACTAAATGTTAACGTTATTATTCTTCTCCTTGTTTTACTAATAGAAAAAGCATTTAATTTATTTACTGACACGTACGAACAGTCAAATTAAAGGGTAAATTCTCCTGCCAGCAGAGATTCAGTAACTTGAAAGGTTGTGAATGTTTGGGATGTAAGCATGATAGAGATCTAATTTTAACATGTTAAGTTTAATTACAACATCTTCATGCGCTCAAACTGCATTCCTCATCAAGAGACTCCAGGATGAGAGCTCAAACTTCATCCAGTTCTCGTCACCTGGGACTGTTTTTAGAAGCTTTGCACTGTGTCAGCAAGTCTGTACTTGTGGTTCCTGTATTTGTGGTGCAGTACTTCACCAATTCAGCACCAACAGTAATCCTGTGGTTTATAAGTGTTATGAAAGAAACCCACCAGTTAGCACCCACATGACCGGTGAGCACTCTAGTGGTACTGCGTATAACTTTTTATACACTGGATGATGAGCACAAATCTGTCCGTCAGAACATTCAGGATGAGAACTTATAATTGTCACACACCGCCCTCTCTGGTGCCTGTGCGTTACTGCACCCACTCTCACACCTGCAGCTGATCTAGGGCTCATTAGGACTCATCCCATTTATCCCCCATTGTTTGCTCTGCCTGTTTACTGAGTCTCTGTGTTCCTACCAGAGTTCTAAGCTGTGTTTTCCTCCGTTCCTGATCTTACTATCTTGCTGTTTTCAGGTTTTCTGTGGTTTTTGTTTATATGGATATGTCTCTGATGACGCCTGCCTGTGTTCGGATCCTTGCCTGTTCTGATACTGATTCCTGGATAACCTCTAATAAAACGCCTATGCACTTGCAACCTGCCTCAACCTCCCTGTTACAATAATCCGAGAAATAGGAGGAAATTCGAGATGCAGCACGCATGGTGGCAACAACTGTAAAATACATGCACCTACAACTAAAGCCTAGGAAAACCTGCAACATAAGCTCACCGGACTGAAATGTACCTAATAGCATGAAACACCTCCACGAGCACCAATAACAGCTGTGACTGGATTTGGCATGAGTTACTGGATGTAGGCCACATCAATATTCAGACACTCTTGCCTGAAAAGAATTGTGCTGTTGGTCCAGATTTGGTGGATGCCTTCCCAGGTACAATTCCGAGGAGAATTTCCTGTATACTGGGATTTTAACCACTGCTGTTAGACCCATATGACCATACGCTTTCATACATCTGCAGATTCAGCTATTTCCTTCACACTATGGTCTTTGGCACGCCCAAATGCAGTCACTCCTTTTAGCCAATCATTAACATCTGCTTTGGAGCCATTTTCCACGCATGGAATGAGACATTCCCTGTACTGTACCACCTCTTCCCAATCTACTCACATTAGAAACTATATAAGGTCACTGGTAAGTTTTACAGTTACAGTTTTACAGTAGTTCTACATGTTTGTTTTTACATGTGTGATTTTTTGCTGTTTAAATTTGAAAATGAGATCAGGAGGAACTCGTCTGATTTACTTCTTTAAGGTTAACTGTGCATCAGGTCCCAGCTGCAGGTTCAGTGGGCGTCCTAGAGCTCCATAACAAGGATCACTGAGTAAACCTGCATTCAGGGATCATGAACAGTGAGCCTGCATAGGAAGAACAGCAAGAAGATCCTGTCATGAATGTGATACAGTGAAGTGCAGTTTACTGCATTCAGCTCGAACACACTTTAAACAGCCTGATTTTACATGTAACAAAAACCTATTACATGAAATTGTTAGGATTACAAAGCATGAAATGCGGGATATTGGTTTTGTGAGGTCTTTGGCCTAAAACTGTGTTTCCTTAATAGTCCCAGAAGAAAATTGTGCGTGCAGTACCTTCGTTGCGGCAAAAAAAGTTTGAACTGTTTCTGGTTACAAATGTATATACACTCACCAGGATATAAGCTGAAATCATAAAATGAAATGCTTCTGCAGGAAAATTACCCATTCCAGCTTCTGTCGTCGCCACCAGTATTATAAAGATGACCAGCATTTTCATGACACACTCTCCACTCTGACCACTCTGTTATGCAACTAGAAAATGAAAAAGAGGAAGAAGCATGATATTTGTGTAAGAGACACATCTACATATAACTGGAATTTGGTAGCTTCAGTTTGGGGAAAGTGTGGTTTTGGTTGTAGGCACATGGAAAAAATCATGCCACTTTTTTTTTTTTTTTAAACTTGTTAATTTGTGTCATATGTGTCATTCAAGTCAAGTCAAGTAGTTTTTTATTGTCATTTCAACCATATACAGTGGTGTACAGTACACAGTGAAACGAAACAGCGTTCCTCCAGGACCAAGGTGCTACAAAGAACAGTAAATACAATAGATACACAAGACAATTTACAATATACGAAACAACAAACAATAAATACAGGGAGGGGGCAGATAGCCCACTGGTAGTGGGAGCAGTAAAGTGCAGTTATGTCCATTTTTTTAGATGAACATTGTTTTTAGCAGCAGTTATGTCCATATTTTGGTATAAATGTAAACACTGTACTCCTTTTTATGTGTAGACAGATTTTAAAGATGAGATTGTGTGTGTGTGTGTTCAGTCCAGTCACTGAAATGTGTGCAATTTTTCAGACCAGACTCTGGTTGTTAAGGAGTCTGATGGCTTGGGGAAAGAAGCTGTTGCACAGTCTGGATGTGAGGGCCAGGATGCTTCTGTACCTCTTTCCAGGCGGTAGGAGAGTGAAGAGTGTGTGTGAGGGGTGTGTGTGGTCATCTACAATGCTGTTTGCTTTGCGGATGCAGCGTGTAGTGTAAATGTCTGTGATGGTGGGGAGAGAGATACCGATGATCTTCTCAGCCGTCCTCACTACTCGCTGCAGGGATACAGTGCAGTTCCCAAACCAGGCAGTGATGCAGCTGCTCAGGATGCTCTCGATGGTTCCTCTGTAAAATGTGGTGAGGATGGGAGGTGGGAGATTTGCCTTCCTCAGCTTTCGCAGGAAGTAGAGACGCTGCTGGGCTTTCTTGGTTATGGTGCTGGTGTTGAGGGACCAGGTGAGATCCTCTGCCAGGTGAACTCCAAGGAACTTGGTGCTCTTGACGATCTCCACAGTGGAGCCGTCGATGTGTAGTGGAGAGTGGTCACACCTTGTCCTTCTGAAGTCAACAACCATCTCTTTCGTTTTGTCTACGTTCAGAGACAGGTTGTTGGTTCTAAACCAGACCAGTCCGTTAACCGTTGCACTTCCTCTCTGTATGCTGACTCGTCATTCTTGCTGATGAGACCCACTACCGTCGTATCATCCGCAAACTTGATGTGTGATGATGTGGTTCGAGCTGTGCATTGCTGCACAGTCGTGAGCCCTGTTGGGCTCCAGTGCTCAGCGTGGTGGTGCTGGAGGTGTTTGGTCCAATCCGGACTGACTGAGGTCTCCCAGTCAGGAAGTCCAGGATCCAGTTACAGAGAGAAGTGTTCAGGCCCAGTAGGTTCAGCTTTCCGATCAGGTGCTGGGGAATGATTGTGTTGAATGCTGAACTAAAGTCTATGAACAGCATTCGAACATAAGTGTCTCTATTGTCCAGGTGGGTGAGCGCCAGGTGAAGGGTGGTGGATATGGTGTCGTCCGTTGAGCGGTTGGGACGGTACGCAAACTGCAGAGGGTCTAATGAAGGAGGCAGCAGGGTCTTGATGTGCCTCATGACAAGCCTCTTGAAGCACTTCATGATGATGGGTGTGAGTGCAACGGGACGGTAGTCATTGAGGCAGGACACTGAAGACTTCTTCGACACAGGGATGATGGTGGTTGCCTTGAGACACGGTGGCACTCCTCAGGGAGATCTTGAAGATGTCAGTGCAGACATCTGTCAACTGGTCTGCACATTCCCTGAGCACTCTACCAGGAATGTTGTCTGGACCGGCAGCTTTCCGTGGGTTAACTCTGTGTAGAGTTTTCCTCACATCAGCTACTTTAAGGCACAACACCTGGACGTCGGGAGGAGGGGTGGTCTTCCTTGCTGCCACGCTGTTCTGTGTCTCGAACCGAGTGTAGAAGTCGTTCAGCGCATCTGGAAGGGAGGCATCACTGTCACAGGCAGGTGGCATTGTCCTGTAGTGAGTGATGGCCCGGATGCCCTGCCACATGCGCCGTGTGTCACCGCTGTCTCTGAAGTAGCTGTGGATGCTCTGACCATGTGCGCGCTTTGTCCCCCTCATTCTTCATATTTTATCATTTACAGACAAATGTCTGTTCCTGTTAGGTCCATCCAAACCATATAATATCACACTTATTACATGCATCATGTTCCTTCTGATCTTTAAACTATTACAGTATAACACTGACATACCAAAAGTCATGGGGTAGCAGTAAGTAAGTTGATTATGAAATGGCGCTACCTCAGGGGCTGGCTTGGGAGCACCCACACCTACTATCAAAGTGCCACCATGCGTATTGATAATGATGGTTAAATAGTGGCACATCTGCAAAACCATTTAATGCAATAACTTTCTGTGAGGAAGCTTTCAGTACTGATAAGCTTAACTGACGTCTGGTTCCCATCACCACCCCCATTGTAAACAACACTTCTAATGGTCGATGACATGTTCAGTGAAGTTTCTCTAGAATGGAGAACTAGTTTAGGCACAAATCAAGTTATTAGCCCCTGGGCACAGATGTTTGGTGAGCTCTTATCTGGCTGCCATTTTTGCTGGTCAGGGATTGTTTTAATACAATATCAGATTATAAGAGCACCATGATGGCAGCATAGTAACTGCAGTGGTACATGTATATTTGCAGCAAAATTATGCTGAAATTTATGACATCACAGGTTAACACAAACCCAACAATCAATTAAAAACAAGGCATAATAAACAAGCTCAGCAACAAACTCAAAAACCCAAACCAAGCATACTGCCAGGGTGGGAGTGGAAATGTCTTACCTCTGATGATTGTGTGCATGAAGGTGGAGAGTTCACAGATCACCACTGTCAAGGAACAGGCAACGTTTTTATTGAACTCGTGTGGGCAACATTGGCTGTTGGTATGGCACAATGGTTAACACCACTACCTGCCAGTGAGCTACCACCCCATGCGCAAGACTGGGGTTTGATTCCCTGTCTGGGTAACTATGCTGTGCTACACCAATAAGAGTCCTATCTTCAAAATTCAAAGCACATACACTGATCATGCCACCTCAATGTACCTACACTCTTTACCAGCTTTGTTTACCATATAGGAGCACTCTGTAGTTCTACAGTTACAGACTGTAGTCCATCTGTTTCTCTGTATTCTCCATTACCCTGTTCTTCAGTAGTTAGGACCCCCACAGGACCACCACAGAGCAGGCATTATGTGGGTGGTGGTTCATTCTCAGCACTGCAGTAGTGTGTGTTGTGCTGGTGTGAGTGGGTCAGACACAGCAGTCCTCAGGGTCACTGATGGACTGAGAATTGTCCACCAACAAAAACTATCCAGCCAACAGCATCCTGTGGGCAGCGTCCTGTGGGAAGCGTCCTGTGGGCAGTGTCCTGTGACCACTGATAAAGGACTAGTGGATGACCAACACTGCACTGTGCATCAGCAGATGAGCTATCGTCTCTGACTGTACATCTACAAGGTGGACCAGCAAGGTAGGAGTGTCTAATAGAGTGGACTCTGCTGGATGTGATCCACTCACACCAGCACAACACACACTAACACACCATGAATAAAACACTGGATATCATAGATGGCTTTGTTTTTTGACTTTGTCACTGGATCAAGCCTTAATGGTTGTGTTTGCCTCGTTGCTGATCTTGTATTTTTACAATAAATCTTTAAAACCTCAGCTGCCCACGTCCTACCCCGGCCCGAACCTTACAGAAGTGTAAGCTAACAGTGTGTTAAACTGAGCTGAACGCTTCTCAGACAGGAACCTTTTCACCCTGGAGTTAAAAGTGTCTGAGGGTTCTTCTAATGCTCTCTAATGCTCACCGGTTCCATTTAAGAGCAGCATAGTAGCTAAACACTGCCTCTCCATGTTTAGTCTTTACATTAGACAGGACCAACTCACTAGTTCCTTATGATCTGAGAGTTCTGCTCAGCTCATATCACTGCAGCATGTCAGATAAACATGCTGGTCATATGCCATGAACCTATTTATAGACCAGTAATAGTACCTTAACAGTGGTAGTACCATAGTACCCTATATCATACTGGTATCCTGTATGGAGATAAGAATGGGGGTGATGTGTTCCCTTCTTTCACTCCTAAAGTAAGAAATCTGGCAGCTGCATTTTGAATAAACTTAAATTGTTTTATTGTCATATTTGGAAGTCCATTTAGGTGACCATTACGGTGGTCAATCCTGCTAGAAAGGCATGGCTGAGTTTCTGCAGATCTGGTTTAGTCAGAATATCTCTAGTCTTGTTGATGTTCTAAGAGTGTTAGAATGCTAATTTGGTAACTGCTTTGACAATTTGGTATCAGCTGCTAGAACTGAGATCAGAGTCCATTAGTACACCAAGGTTATGTTCTAGTGCTTTGGATCTAGTTCTATAGTCCTTCGTTCTTTTGGAGTTGACCTGCAGTATCATTCCTCCATGGAGCCTTCTGTTTGCAAGACAGGGTCATGCCACTAACCTGACATCGTCCATAACACTTGTTCAAGAGAATTAGATGTTTTGCATGGTGCAGAGCACATTGTGTGTTTGGTGAAAGGTATAGGTGTTTTGTAATTTATAAACATGTGTAGAAATAAAAGATAATGAGTGTAAATTCATCTGTAAAATTAGTATCATTCTTCAGAGACCTGTAGATAATTAGTAGTAGTATTTCTGGTGGCCTTTCAGAACTGCACATAGACAGGATGTCACCTACTGCCTGCACTGGAAAGTATCATCAACTAGTACAGCTATGCTTCCTCTTTTCTCGACGGCATGTGAAACATGTGGAAAGTCCGAATCCGAATTAACGCGGTATCAGCACAACATGCGTGTAACTATGTTTCTGTTATAAGCATAAAATCAAGCCTACAGGCTGTGATGAAGTCCAAAGACTGTGAACTGTGTTTTACATACTGCGGGTTGGATACATTCCCATTATCTGACCTGTACTCCCTGTTCTTTCTGTTCCTGAGAAGCACTGGAATGGGAGAGACAACTGGCACACAACATCCAGGCTTGGCTGAGCTTCATTGCGGCAGCTTTAACTCTTTAACTCTGATTGGTCAGTGAGGTGGGGAGGAGGGGGGTTACTGGGTCCCTGAGGCAGTAGATGATGTGGAGGAGACGTTGAGCTGAATTTATATTGTCCCTAAGGGGCTGGCTGGCAAGGGAAGTGGCAGCCTTGTCCCTGTGAATATCACCTTTTGCATGATTGCTGGGAAGCTCAGGTGGGGTGATGATGAGGTGGAGGATAGTACAGATTGCACATGTTGTTTAGATGTACCTGGCAGCTGATATGGTAGAACATGGCTCTCATATCATACGATAATTTGAATCTTTGTCCAGATTTAAAATGCTCTAAGGCTGGGGTCAGCAAAGAGTGGGGGTGAAACCACAGCTGAACTTAATGGATGAGGTAACTGGAGGCAGGCCATCTACAACTCTGCCTGTCCCCCAGAAAAATACAAATCAACCAGGAAACACAGGGTTTAGTAAACCCAAAATAAGCTGAATTGAATTCATATTTAATAAACTTTATTTGTCACAGAGAGGCAATTCACACTGATGAGACAAGACAAGACAAGACACCAAACATATGACAAAGACCGCATAGACTCAGACTCAGAAATTCAGACTCAGACTCAGAATTTGGCTAAATCAAAACAGAGACTTTGCAAACAAAGAACCAAACTAAGGCGACGTAGCATAAACAAGAAGCAGTCTTAAAGAAACCAAGATTAGCCACTGATGTAAGTAGTGAAGAAGAATGGACGGATCAAGGGAGAGTCCAGAACAGGGAGCTCGCACTGGAGCTGCTTACAGAATCAGAACTGGAGCGAGCAGTAGGACTAGAACAGGAGCTTTGCAAGGAGCTGTGCGAGCTGGCACAGAAGCCCTGCATGGAGCCGGCTCAGGAGTTCCGGAAGCAGAGTCATTCAAAGTGGGAATGAATAATCCTAATATTGTTTCTTCCTTGGACTGGAGAGATTATGTTGTCAGCTATGAATTCATCATCTTCCGTTTATCTCAGTATTTGAAAAAAGATTTTTTAAATGTGTTTATTCTCGATGGTTTGTTCTCGATGGTTAAGGTATAGAGGTATAGAGTCTGGTGGTTTGTCTTTCCCTCTGATGCTCTTCTTGACCTGTGTTGGTGTACAGAGCCTCCTCCACCGTCTCCTTAGCTATAGGGGCATCACAGTGGAAGGGAATACTTTACCATCACAATGGAAACACAGTAGCATTGTTAAGATTTAAATGAACACCATGTTTCAAGACTCTTCCATGGATTTACTCAATTAAAGTACATACACTCATCATCAGAAGAACAGCTGCACCCAAAAGGAAGTGTGGGATTGGGAATGCAATTGGGAAGGAAGGTCACCAGGAACAATAAATTATCATAAATTTAGACTGATATGATCAATATTACACATACAGAAGTAGTGTCTCTCAGTATGGTGTTGGGCTGCCCTGTTTGCTAACACGACATGCCAGACGTCTCAGCATGGAGCTGTAGAGGTTCCTAATGGTGTCCTGCGATAATCCATCCCATGCAGCTTGAATATCCTCACACAGTTCCTGCAGATTGTGCGGTAGGGGTGGAGGTGGAGTGACACCAGGAGCTTCTGGACATGTGACAACAAACCGCTCATCTTGGCGCTGACCACGGTGCCTCCACACACGGATCCGTTGGTCGTCTCCACCAAGACAAAAGCGGGACTCATCCTGCGTCGTGCAGCCGTCTGCTAATGGTGCTGGCCAGGATGACTCAGGGAGGACTCGCTGAATGTCTGTAATTCTGGCTGTTGGGTCAGTCAGGTACAGCGATAAGGCCCATCCTTGCTCACGTGCACAGTTGAGTGTGAAACTTGAATCATTCTCATGTCTCATGATGTCAAACCCACCCACCAAGTTTGATTCATGTCGGTTGATTCCTTCTGGGTGCAGCTATTTGTGCAGCTATTCTTTTGATGACGAGTGGATGTTATAGGATACTAATTGTGGTTAAGGATGTTTCCAGAATGTGCTTTATTTGTTGGGTAATAAACACAGAGCTCTTACTTTCTTTTTCTCTTTTGGTCTGTTTCCTTCGGATTCTGGCACAGATGTGAAACCCTCCCAACAATGACATCAGGATAATCATCTCCAGAACCCACACAGACACAAACACAGCGTCTGAAAGAGAGAGAGAGAGAGAGAGAGAGAGAGAGAGAGAGAGATAACTATATCAGCATCAATGATGACAATGGAAATGAGATAAATATGAATTCAGTTCTACACTCTTCTATACAGAATTGAAAAACTTAACCACATCAGTAAAGGGTTTAATGGATGTCATAGTTGAATCACTACAGACAAAAATCTCAAAATGAGAAATATTACTTATGATGACTAGATTTAAGATGATGTAAGCTGCCAAGATATCGTTTCAGTGCATGAAGAGAAAGGTTTACTCAGTCACTTGAGGAGAAATGCAGGCTAAAAGCTAAAGTTTGTCTCAATAAACTGATACTGTGTGCAGTGTCAGCACATGAGCAGCTGAATAATTTCGTTATATTCCTTTTAAAGTTAATAACGCAGCTTCCTCATATGTGTGGCTTTTTTTAGATTTCCTGTCAGCGTCTGAAAAGCTGTTTCAGCAATGTCTTTGGTTTTAGCTCTGTGTTAACATTTATTCTGAAGTGACTGATATTCAGATATTAGATATAACTGTGGGTTCTGCCTTGAAAGCTGTGTCTAATACCATCATCATAACTGCATCACTGTTGTTGTTTTATTTCATCTGTTTTATTTACATCTTTAAAAAGTCCAGACTTACCAGGACACGGGTCTAGTTCAATAGTCTTGTGTCCACGGCTAACATGATTTTGAGCATAGCAGGTCACACTTCCAGCAGATTCTTTGTCCAGCAGAAGAGTCTGATTCCCATCAGCCAGCTGGTCTGTATGTGGTGTTCCTGTGAAAGTCCAGTTGTAGTGGACACTCTCTCCATCAGATGAACAGTAAACTCTCCTCTTCTCACCGGAGCTGCAGCTGTATGTCACCTCCACAGAGGACACCACACCTGCAAATTACCACAATTATCACCAGCTCAGAGTAATTCAGTCTAGATTACATTGCAGTCAAGATTACTGATCAATCTAGATTACAGTTCAGTCTAGATTACAGATCAGTCTAGATAATAGTTAATTCTAGATTACAGCTAAATCTACATTACAGTTGAGTTTAGATTAATGCTCAGTCTAGATTACAGTTCAGTCTAGATTACTGCTCAATCTATATTACAGTTCAGTCTAGATTACTTCTTAATGTAGATAACAGCTCAGTCTAGATTACTGCTTAATCTAGAGTGCAGCTCAGTCTAGATTACTGCTTAGCCTTTATAATAGCTCAGTCTAGATTACCTAATATAATGACTTCGTTTTGGATGGTGGAAGGAGAGCGAGGGAGTCCTTACTTAGCAAGAACGAGCCACAGTAAAACAGTGGAGTCAGTGAACTGATCACTATGATAACCAGGAAAGTGTGAGCTGAGTTTCTATAGCCAACTAACCAAACTACATTAAACACAGACAAACACGGATTAAACATGTTAATCCAACCAAACATTTCAGGACAAACATGAACAACCAGCCGCGGCACACCAAACTAACATGTCAGCATGCTCTGACCTTTAACCCACAACAATAGAAAATACAAAAATTCATAAATATTTGTTTTAGAAAGTATTAAAAATGAAAAACAGACTGTATGATGAGATTAAACATTTACAGTATGTATACAGTATTAACTATGACCTAGAGTGAACAATTATTTAAACTGAACTGTAATCTAGACTGAGCAGTAATCTAGGCTGAACTGTTATCTAGATTGAGGTGTAATCTAGACTGAACTGTAATCTAGATTGAACAGTAATCTTGAGTGAGCCGTAATCTAAATTAAGAAGTAATCTAGAATGAACTGTAATATAGACTAATCTGTAAATTAGACTGAACAGTGATCTCGACTGAACTATGAGCTAGATTAAGCAGCAAACTGGGCTGAACTGTAATCTAGATTGAGCTGTAATCTAGTGTGAACTGTAAGATAGTTTGATAAAAAAAAAAAATTAGTGACTGTATGAGCTAATAAACACGTTTTATAGTTACACAGTTTTTATAGTTGTGTGATGTGATGAGAGGTTGTGTAGACCCACCTTCAATAACCAGCTGGAGATGATAACTACCTCTCGCTGTTCCTCCTGAATGAAATATATCTAATATGTATCTTCCTGAGTCTCTTCTCTCTGCACTGCTTATTATCATGGTTCTGTTATCAGGAACAAACTGCCATCTTGGATAATCTAAAGGGCTCAGTGTGATTTTTTGGTTTCTAAATCTGAAAATGTGATCAGTAACAGTTTCGTTGTGGTTCTTCTTTAAGTCTAATTCATACTCAGGTCTCAGCTGCAGGTACAGTGTGTGTCCCTGAGCTCCATAATACAGGGATCCTGGACAGCAAACCTGCAGAGGAAGAAGATCCTGTCATTGATGTGATACAGTGAAGTGTAGTTTACTGCATTCAGCTCGAACACACTTCAAACAGCCTGATTTACCACTCGTTTTAGATCTCGCTGTATTTCACTGTAGTCAACATCATATATAAAACTCAGAAGACTCGTGTAGGTCACAGGTCATTTTAGACTGTAAATAAAATCACACCAGCTGGGAGTTTATCGCTTTAGTGTGAAATTGGGGTTTGTGTTTTTTTAAGGTGGCTGTGGGCACACGCTTCGAGAGAACGAGTGAGAGAGAATAAGGGGGGGTGTGAGAGAGAGCGAGAGAGAGAGATGTAGAGAGAGAAAGAAAGAGAGGTAGAGAGAGAGAGAGAGAAAGATAGAGAGTTTGTGTTTGTGTGTGTGTGTGCGTGTGTGTGTGTGTGTGTGTGTGCTGAGAAGCTGCTGTCTGTCTCGCTGTAGCGGCTCTGTTCTGGTCTTTAATCTGTCTGGATTTTTGGAGATTGGTTGGAATGCTTGAAGCTGAATAAGAGCTGGGAAGCGTCAGTGTGCTCCGGTGTGACTCACTGTGGAAGAATAACACACTAAAGTGCTAGATCAGATGGTGCTAGCCCTGGAGGTGCTAGCCCTGGAGTAATACATCCGGGAACTAGGAAAAGGTAACAGCATCACTGTTCAGTATAAATTACTGAGTCTTTCTGCTTATTCAGCCGAACACCTAAAGTAGATTTTTTGTCATTTTCGGCCAAATAATTTCGGTTGCCGAACATTCGGTGTATCTATAAATTATGCATAAAGTTTGATTTCCTCTTTAATATCAGTCTAAAGTTTAAAAAAAGACTTAAAAGACTTACCATTGAATGACTGTGTCCACTGGGTCACTGTGGGCTTCGCAGTTGTAGTGGGGTACATGGTCGTAGTCCCTGTAATTACACACCAAATACAGCATCACTTAATACAGTATCATATACTTTGTTCATATACACCTGTTTGTTTCAGTCCATTCTGTGCAAGGCATTGCCGAATTCCCGTTTGCATACTTAACGCTTTTCTTGTTGACTGTTTTTGCTGTGTTTGACCTGCTTCTGGTTTATGACCTCTCTTTTGTTTGTTTAGACTGTTTGCTCCCCTGGTTTTGACCCTAGCCTTTTTTCCCACTTTTGCCCTCTGTCTTCCCCATGTTTCTGGTACTGGTTCTAATGGGTTTGACTTGGCCTGGTTTTTTGACTGCTCTTCTGGATTGTCCTTATGTGAATAAACCCAAAACCTTTTCAGATATCCACAAGTGTCTGGTTTGTTGACCCAGCAGGACAGTTTTATTCTCAACAGAACATAGAACACATATCAGATGTTGATAGTGAAACATTTTGCCATTTCATGAATATTATTAACTCATTTGGAACTTGCTGATGTCAGGAACAAATTAACTTCGACATGCACCAAGCTAAAAGTCAAGTGGTCTTTATTTGACAGTGTGATATTCAAGATCAGCAACAAACACGAAACAATCATAAACAGGTCGAGGCTGAGAGAGAGGGAGAGAGAGAGACAGGCCAGGGTCGAAAACCAGAGAGTCAGTTAACAAGCAAACTAATCCGGGGGAAGATCCAAGAGAGAAGTCCAGAGAGCAGAAGGAGAGGTCAAAACACAGTAAGCAAACAGAGAAGCAAACAAAACCAGAAGGAGAAATCCAAAAGAGAGAGTCAAGAACAAAGGTGGGTCATAAACAGGAATAACAATCAGGGTAGCAAGAGAGACCGCTCAGTACTCAAACAAGGTTAGGCAATACTTCACAAAGTGGATGTGTGTGTGGTTTACGTAGTGATGGGGAAATGAGGTGCAGGTGGGCAATCAGAACTCTGGAGACCTAGATCTAGGAAGTGCAGTGTGATTGGGTGTTTCAGGGCTTGTGGCTGTGACATCATCAGAGAGAGAACTCTGGGAGATGGAGTCCAGGAAATCGGAGGCAGCCAGGAAACCCGGAAGCGTGACAGTGATTTAGAGGATACGGCACAAATAAATGATTTAATCACTACAGTTTCCAAAAACTCAGAAGGCTATGGGTCTTTGTAGAAACATTTTTTTTGAAGTGACTAATATTCAGATATTAGATATAACTGTGTCTAATACCATCATCATAACTGCATCACTGTTGTTGTTTTATTTCTTATTTACATCTTTAAAAAGTCCAGACTTACCAGGACACCGGTCTAGTTCGATAGTCTTGTGTCCGCTGCTAACATGATTTTGAGCATAGCAGGTCACACTTCCAGCAGATTCTTCGTCCAGCAGAAGAGTCTGATTCCCATCAGCCAGCTGGTTTGTATGTGGTGTTCCTCTGAAAGTCCAGTTGTAGTGGACATTCTCTCCATCAGATGAACAGTAAACTTTCCTCTTCTCAATGGAGCTGCAGCTGTATGTCACCTCCACTGAGGACACCGCACCTGCAAATTACAGATCAACAGCTCAGAGTAGTTCAGTCTAGATTACAGTGTAGTCAAGATTACTGATAAATCTGGATTACTGCACAGTCTAGATTACAGGTCAGTCTAGATTACAGTTAATTCTAGATTACATCTTTATTTACATTACAGTTGAGTTTAGATTAACGCTCAGTCTAGTTTACAGTTCAGTCTAGATTACTGCTCAAGATAGGTTACTGCTTAATGTAGATCAGTTCAGTCTAGATTTCTGCTTAATCTAGAGTGCAGCTCAGTCTAGATTACTGTTTAGCCTTTATTATAGCTCAGTCTAGATTACAGATAAATCTATATCATGGTCAAAAGTTTAGACACGGCTCCTCATAGCAGGTTCTACTTCTGTTTATCTTAAAGCTTTACTGTACAATAAAAGTAAAGACATTAAACTATAAAATAGCACTCATGGAATTATACAGTCCACCTTAAAACCCTCCAGAATGGAGCTTTACAGGACGATGAACCAGCTTTCTTAACCTGCAGTGGAGGCTGATAGAACAAGGTTCATTTCTAAGCAGCTTTGGAGCAATTCTATTGGTCGGTCCATCATGAATATTCACTAAACTGAAAGGAGAACTAGAGCTTTTACACTGTGCAGAAAAAGAGATCAAACACCACTAAATATATATTAGAGGTGGAGATATGGAGAAATATCATACTGTGGTACATCAAGAGTATATGTGGTGTATCAGGATATGTACTGGTTCAGTGTAAGACTGTAGAATCTTTAATATCAGCAACAACATCCATGTAGAT
>CM067477.1:30576392-30611978 GCA_034552555.1 Semaprochilodus insignis
ATCAAAAGTCATGGGCTAGCAGTATGTAAGTGGATTATGAAATGGTGCTATCTCAGGGGCTGGCTAGAGAACACCCACACCTACTGTCAATGTGCCACAATACATATTAATGATGATGGTAAAACAGTGACGCATCTGCAAAACCATTTAATGTAATAACCTTCTGTAAGGAAGCTTTCAGAGGTGATGAGCTTAACCGATGTCTGGTTCCCATCACCACCACCACCACCACCCCCACCACTGTGAACAACAGTCCTAATGATCAATGACATGTCCAGTGAAGTTTGGTTTGGTTGGTGGGGATTGGTTTAGGCACAAATCAAGGCACAGATGTTTGGTGAGCTCTTCTCTGGCTACCCTTTTTGGTGGGAGGGAATGTTTTTTTTAACACCCTTTCAGATTATAAGCACCACGATGGCAGCATACTAACTGCACTGGTACATATATACACAATATTGCCAAAGTATTCACTCATCCATCCAAATCATTGAATTCAGGTGTTCCAGTCACTTCCACGGCCACAGGTGTATAAAACCAAGCACCTAGACATGCAGACTGCTCCTACAGACATTAGTGAGAGAATGGGTCGCTCTCAGGAGCTCAGTGAATTCCAGTGTGGTACCGTGATAGGATGTCACCTGTGCAACAAGTCCAGTCGTGAAATTTCCTCACTACTAAATAATCCACAGTCGACTGTCAGTGGGATTATAACAAGTGGAAGTGGGAGTGATTGGGAACAACAGCAACTCAGCCACAAAGTGGTAGACCACGTACAATGACAGAGCGGGGTCAGCGGATGAGGCGCATAGTGCACAGAGGTCGCCAACTTTCTGCAGAGTCAATTGCTACAGACCTCCAAACTTCATGTGGCCTTCAGATCAGCTCAAGAACAGTGTGTAGAGAGCTTCATGGAATGGGTTTCCATGGCCGAGCAGCTGCATCCAAGCCTTACATCCCCAAATGCAATACAAAGCGTCGAATGCAGTGGTGTAAAGCGCCGCCACTGGACTCTAGAGCAGCAGAGACATGATTGCTGAAGTGACAAATCACGCTTCTCCGTCTGGCAATCCGATGGACGAATCTGGGTTTGGCGGTTGCCAGGAGAACGGTACTTGTCTGACTGCATTGTGTCAAGTTTGGTGGAGGGGGGATTATGGTGTGGGGTTGTTGTTCCAGTGAAAGGAACTCTTAATGTTTCAGCATTAAGCATGTCGTAATAATTTACGACAATTTCACAGCACATATACATAATCAACCCAAACCAAGCATACTGCCAAGGCAAGAGTGGAAATGTCTTTTTCTCCATTTATGTCTTACCTCTAATGACTTCATGCATGAAAGTCAGTTCACAGATCTCTGCTGTCAAGGAACATGCCACTTTTCTTATTGAACTTGGATGGCTGACATTGGCCGTTGGTGTGGCGCAATGGCTAACACCTCTACGTGCCAGTGAGCTACGACCCCATGTGGGATACTGGGGTTTGATTTCTGGTATGGGTGACTGTGCTAAGCTACACCTATAAGAGTCCTTGGGCAAGACACCTATCACTACAATCACATCTGTAATATGATTAATCTTGTAAGTCGCTCTGGATCGTTAGCTAAATGACATCAATGGAAATGTACATTTTATATTTGGCTTTGAAAATGAGAATCCTCTACTCTCTAATACTGCCATCATTGTTTACAGATCCCCCAGTCTTTAAATATCTTCAAAGTTCAAAGCACATATGACTAACCGGTGTAACATTAAAACCACCTCAATGTATCTACACTCTTTATCCACTTTATCAGCTCCACTGACCATATAGGGCACTCTGTAGTTCCACAGGTACAGACTGTAGTCCATCTGTTTCTCTGTATACTGTATTACCCTGTTCTTCAATGGTCAGGACCCCCACAGGACCACCACAGAGCAGGTATTATGTGGGTGGTGGATCATTCTCAGCGCTGCAGTGTTAGTGTGTGTTGTGCTGGTGTGAGTGGATCAGACACAGCAGTGCTGCTGGACACCTCAGTGTCAGTGCTAGACTGAGAATAGGCCTCCAATCAAAACTATCGAGCCAACAGCGTCCTGTGGGCAGTGTCCTGTGGGCAGCGTCCTGTGACCACGTCTCTGACAATACATCTACAAGGTGGAGCAGCAAGATAGGAGTGTCTAATAGAGTGGACAGTGAGTGGACACAGTGTTTAAACACTCCAGCAGCACTGCTGTGTTTAGTCTTTACATTAGACAGGACCAGTTGACTAGTTCCTTAAGATCTGAGAGTTCTGCTCAGTTCATATCACTGCAGCATGTCAGATAAACATGCTGGTCATATGCCATTAACCTATTTATAGACCAGTAATAGTACCTTAACAGTGATAGTACCTTAGTACCCTATATCATACTGGTATCCTGTATAAGGAGATCAGAATGGGGGTGATGTGTTCCCTTCTTTGACTCCTAAAGTAAGTAAATCTGGCAGCTGCATTTTGAATAAACTTAAATTGTTTTATTTAGGTGACCATTAAAGTGGTCAATCCTGCTAGAAAGGCATGGCTGAGTTTCTGCAGGTCTGGTTTAGTCAGAATATCTCTAGTCTTGTTGATGTTCTAAGGGTGTTAGAATGCTAATTTGGTATCTGCTTTGACATGGCTGCTAGAACTGAGATCAGAGCCCATTAGTACACCAAGGTTATGTCCTAGTGCTTTGGACCCAGTTCTACAGTCCTTTCTGCGTTCCTTCTTTTGAAGTTGACCTGCAATATCATTCCTCCATGGAGCCTTCTGCTTGCAAGACAGGGTTATACCACTAACCTGACATGGTCCATCACACTTGTTCAGGAGAATTAGATGTTTTGCATGGTGCAGAGCACATTGTGTGTTTGGTGAAAGGTATAGGTGTTTTGTCATTTATAAAGCTTTGCTTAAAGCAAAAGTGTCGTCTTGATGTCTAATGATCAGACGTCCTTAACAGTGGCTGATATGTTGAGACCCTTTTAAATAACCACATCCAGAGCGTGACCATGACCGAGTGTGCTTCTGGTCATATGCTGAGAGAGTCCAAAGTAGTCAAATATGATAAGTTCTCTGGCATAAATGTCTTTGGATGTGTCAATACGTATTTTAAAATCACCAGCAATAACAAAATGATGAACAGAATGTGTAGAAATGAAAGATAATATATGTGTAAATTCATCTGTAAAATTAGCATCGTTCTTCAGAGACCTGTAGACAATTAGTAGTAGTATTTTTGGTGCCCTTTCAGAACTGCACATAGACAGGATGTCACCTACTGCCTGCACTGGAAAGTATCATCAACTAGTGCAGCTATGCTTCCTCCTTTCTCGATGCCTTTTCTCATCCCTGAGGCAGTAGATGATGTGGAGGAGACGTTGAGCTGAATGTATATTGTCCCTAAGGGGCTGGCTGGCAAGGGAAGTGGCAGCCTTGTCCCTGTGGATATCGCCTTTTCCATGATTGCTGGGAAGCTCAGGTGGGGTGATGATGAGGTGGAGCTGGAGGATGGTACAGATTGCACATGTGGTTTAGGTGTACCCGGCAGGTGATATGGTAGGACATGGCTCTCATATGATACGCTAATTTGAACCTTTTTCTGGATTTAAAATGCTCCAAGGCTGGGGTCAGCAAAGAGTGGGGGTAACAACACCTGAATCTTGGAAGAGGAACTTAATGGATGAGGTAATTAGAGGCAGGTCGTCTACAACACTGTCCTGCCCCCCATAAAAATACAAATCAAACAGGAAACACAGGGTTTAATAAACCCAAAATAAGCTGAATTTAATTCATATTTAATAAACTTTATTTGTCCCAGAGAGGCAATTCACACTGATAAGACAAGACACAACAAGACACCAAACATATTACATAAAGACCACATAAACAGATTCAGAAAATAGACTCAGTAAATCAACACAGAGACTTTGCAAACAAAGAACCAAGCTAAGGCGTAGTAGCATAAACAAGTAGCAGTCATAAAGAAATCAAGATTAGCCACTGATGTAAGTAGTGAAGAAGAATGGACGGATCAAGGGAGAGTCCAGAACAGGAAGCTAGCACTGAAGCTGCTTACAGAATCAGAACTGGAACAGGCAGTAGGACTAGAACAGGAGTTTTGCAAGGAGCTGGCACAGAAGCCCTGCATGGAGCCGGCTCAGGAGCTCCGGAAGCAGAGCCCTGCACAGACCCTCCAGCCTCCAGGCTAACTTCACCATCGAGCCTTACCAGACCATCTTCCAGCTGGGCTCCAGTGATCACTCTCGTCAAGTCACCTTAACTGCTGGACTCGAGGCCCGTCCATGCCATACTACTTCTCTCTCGCAGTCCTCAGCTGGGATCTGGAGTTTAGAGTTAGAGTTTGCCATTTCCCTGCAGTCCACTAGAGGGCGATCCCTCTTCTGACACCACTGTGTTATTTATATCTTATCTCTGTTGACTCTATGCATAGACAGTTTGCAGATCACTGGTGATAAGGACGATACAACGTCTTTAAAAGTCGCTTGGCTGACATTTTATAACTGGAAGGAACAGGTCTCACATTTACAGATCCCTCAGGCTAGTCTGGAGCTTTAAATTCAAAGCACATATAAAGGGACAGTAGATTACAGCTAAAAATAACCTGAACGCTGGACCGGAATAAAGTCGGTTAGTGGAATGATTGCTTGTGGGAGCCCCCTATTGACTTGGGCCAATCTGTATGTACCCGTGAAACCCATGGGATGATCTAGGGCCTGACTTTGTTTAATTAATAGAAACCTGAGAAGTTAAACACATTAATAATTATGTATTTTACAAAGGGGTAAATACTGAGGGGGTCTGGAGCCTGAAATGGATTCAAGGCTGGTGCCAAGTATCCATGCAGTCCTTCTGACTACTGCAATGTGGTCATGAGAGACTGAAAAGGAAAGTACAGCATGCAGTGAGTATAATGGACTTTCTATTGTATTCAAACATTGCATGTCCATTACACGGGAGAGACTCTTAAAGGGGTCTTTTTCAGCCTGCCCTTTCTTCCAGTGAGGAAGCTGTGATGAACTCATCCTGCAAGTTAAAGCCGGGTTTCATACAGACTACTCTGTCCTTATTGTGTGCAACTTAACACAACTTGACAGATAGCTAAACAGCTGGGATTGAATAAAGAGCGGGACCAAAGGCGTTTCGGTGTCTTCAGTGTTTACTTTATCCAGATTCCCAATCTTTTTTGTGAAACTGCAAACAAACATTACACATCTTCAGTTTTGGAAGACATCAGTATGCTTACAAAACAGACCACTGAGATATTTGTGAAGCAACATGCTTTGTATCCACACGGTATGTGATACAGAAAGGCATCTAACATTACTAACAGCATTTACTACTGACAGCTCAAGAAAATGTAAGTAATATTCTACTCATATTCAGCATCTTAAAACATAATGCACAAAGTTTTACTCACAAACAGTGATGTCTAAGGCACAAAACGTGAGAATGGACACAGATGGAATTACACCTGCTTCATCACACACACAGCTCGAATCCAAGATGGCTGCACTGACCTCTAACCCTCATCATGTGACTTAACTAGCAATCAGAATTAAGAAACACTTTTGTCTAACCTTAGCGGCACCATCTAGTGGCTGTAAAATAGAATAGTCAATGTATAAAAGAACAGTCACAACACAAACCTTTCACACAAAGACAAATCCTAAAATTGCTTGTTCCTTGGACTGGAGAGATTTTGTTGTCAACTATGAATTCATCATCTTCCGTTTGTCTCAGTATTTGAAAAAAAATCTTTAAATGTAATTATTCTCAATGGTTTGTTCTCGATGGTTAAAGTTGAGTGAGGTATAGAGTCTGGTGGTTTCCCTCGGATGCTCTTCTTGACCTATGTTGATGTAGATAGCCTCCTCCACCTTCTCCTTAGCTATAGGGGCGTCACAGTGGAAGAGAATACTTTACCATCACAATGGAAACACAGCAGCATTGTTAAGATTTAAGTGAACACCATGTTTCAAGACTCTTCCATGGATTTATTCAATTAAAGTACATACACTCATCATCAGAAGAACAGCTGCACCCAGAAGGAAGTGTGGGATTGCAGTGCTATTGGGAAGGAAGATAAAGGTCACTAGGATCAATAAATGATGATACATTTAGACTGATATGATCAATATTTATTGAGCTACAGAAGTAGTGTACTCTCAGTATGGCGTCAGGCTGCCGTGTTCGCTAACCCAACATGCCAGACGTCTCGGCATGGAGCTGTAGAGGTTCCTAATGGTGTCCTGTGATAATCCATCCCATGCAGCATGAATATTCCCACACAGTTCCTGCAGATGGTGCAGTAGGGGTGGAGGTGGAGTGACACCAGGACTGTACATGTGACAACAAACCGCTCATCTTGGTGCTGACCACGGTGTCTCCACACACGGATTCGTTGGTCGTCTCCACCAAGACAAAAGCGGGACTCGTCACTGAAGCTGCCAATGGTGCTGGCACTACCAGGATGAGTCATGGAGGACATCACTGCTCGCTGAATGTCTGTAATTGTGGCTGTTGGGTCAGTCAGGTACAGCGATAAGGCCCATCCTACAGCGATAAGGCCCATCAACGTGCACGGTTGAGTGTGAAACTTGAATCATTCTCATGTCTCATGATGTCAAACCCACCCACCAAGTTTGATTCATGTCGGTTGATTCCTTCTGGGTGCAGCTATTTGTGCAGCTATTCTTTTGATGACGAGTGGATGTTATAGGATACTAATTTTGGTTAAGGATGTTTCCAGAATGTGCTTTATTTGTTGGGTAATAAACACAGAGCTCTTACTTTCTTTTTCTCTTTTGGTCTGGTTCCTTCGGATTCTGGCATAGATGTGAAACCCTCCCAACAATGACATCAGGATAATCATCTCCAGAACCCACACAGNCTGATCGCCAGCATCTGGAATAAGTAGTAATTCATGTAAATATAACGCTTCAAATAACCAAATAATTAAAACAAATGAGCCCCTTGATATCATTGCAATTATAAGGTGCACAGTGTATATTTATTATTCATATTATTAATTCATTATGTAATTAATGGAAACCTAATTAAAATAGTAGTTATTACTTCATTACATTGTTGTAATTGCATGATAAAACATATTACACATATTATAGTGCTCAGTATTAGTGATTAGTGGTCAGAACACTCCTGGGAAATAGTTCTTAAACTCAGTAAGATCTTTCTGGTTAAATAAAAGACAATGAATAATAAAACATAAGCCTACTTATTACAGCAGGACTTATTATAATGTAATTATTACTTCATTACGTTGTTGTAATTGCATAACACAGTGCATTTTATGGTGCTCAGTATTAATGATGACTGAAGTAGTTTAGATCTCAGTAAGATCTTCCTGGTTAAATTAAAGACAATAAATAATAAAACATAAATTAAACCTACTGTGCGTGACTCCCATCCACATCAGCAGCAGCACATCAATGACCTGCAGTTACTTTGGTCCCAGAATACAAACTAAGACCAAGAGACTCGAGAGAGAGGGACATTGCATGAGCAGTAATTAGATCTACACCTGATAAAAGTGACACATCTGTTTTCCAACTTGACATTAACATCGCTGACAGTCCAAAATAGGAAGTCTGAGCGTTACTTCCTGAGTCTCACACAAACCACAGTGTGAGTGTTAACTGAAAGCTGGTGATGATGACCAGCTACACTGGACAACTGCTCTAAATTCACATCAGATGTTCACCAAAGCAGACTGTCTTAAGTTCAGTTCAATTTCATTTAAATGCACCTTTTCAACTGTAACATGAAAAATACACATGTTTAATATTTACACTTTAAACATGTTTCTAAAATAACACTATATTATGTAACGAAGGTGCCATAGAATGTATTAGTTTAGGATTTTAAATTGCTCTTTGATGTCTACATAGAAGGTATGTAGCTAATGAAAAATGACCAGATGCAGCTCTACACACCCATTTCCACCCTGAGATCTGGTCCTAGAATGAAATTATATTTTCCCTTATTTGTTGAGCTCAAAATTAATTAGATGAGCTCTGCTATGATGGGGACCCTATAATTACTCAGGGCCCCTGGGTTTCAGGCAAGGTAAGCCTGTGGATTAATTTGGCAGATTTATTTGTATGTATATACATATATATTGTATGTATATACTTATACTATATTTATTTATTTATTTATTTTATTTTTATTCTCTCCCTCTATGACCTGGGCCTACCTAGACTGACCACAGGCTTCTCCAATAGAATAGAGAAAGAATGTTTTAATTAGCCAAACTGGTTAAGACTGCAATGTATGTAATGTAACGTAAGAGCCAGAATGCGAAGTTGTTTAAGGTGGAACAAGAATTTTAAAATAGGACTTGCCAAAGTGAACTTCAGCTTCATTTGGGAATGGACTGCCTGCTTAGTGCTCATTTCCAATCATGATCTGTACGGATTTTAATGGATTGGTTCTTGTTTTAAGTCCGTGCAAGAACGAATGGCAGTATAGGAGTCACTAGCGGGTTTTCCCATCCACCAACGTTTTGTGAACGACAAAGCCTGGAATTCGATAGAACACCCATGGTTTTATTGCTATAGGATGAGCTGGAAAAGCTGGAATATTGTGAAATAATATGTGAAAAAGTGTGATGAAAAAGAGTTTTTTAAATAATTCATAAGTTTTTAAGCCGTAAAGTCACATGATTCAGTTCGCCTTATCTTACTTTTTGGTATAAAGAATATAAACAGTGGTGAACTGCTGTTATTGTTACGCACAATGCTTCGCCTACGACCCCACACTCCACACACACGGCCAGCTTAAATATAACATAAAGGTGAGCCTCTTATCAGTGGGCGGTTGGTGGCTCCTGACTGGAAACGATAAGCCCTATAGAAGGTCAGATCATGGTGCTTTTAACATTCTGAAATGTCAAATCCAAAGCTTGTTTGAAGAACGACTCTGGACAAAGTGCTCACAGAACTGTCTGGTGTGTTTGGGTTCATGAGGCATGAAGTTAAAGTTGGCTTCACTGTGCCACCACAACAACCACCACAACAATGACTGGCATCATTCATTAAACACAAAGTTCATACGGTTATTGTGTGTAACTAGACCAATAGGGCCCATGACTACTGTAGCCCCAGTAACACCTACCTTGTACTCCCACTCACTGGCCACTTTATTAGAAACACCCACCTTGTACTTCCACTCACTGGCCACTTTATTAGAAACACCCACCTTGTACTTCCACTTACTGGCCACTTTGTTAGAAACACCCACCTTGTACTTTCACTCACTGGCCACTTTATTAGGAACACCACTTTATTAGGTACACCTATTTTCCATAGCCAATTTTAGTCCGAATCAGCTGCAGGTGTGTGGAATGGGCGGAGCCAGGAAGGAGCCAGAAAAGAAAAACAGAGGCATATGGCACCAGCCATGTGCAGTACTGCGCAGACCCAAGAGGGGGAAGTATGTGACAACAACATCATGAAAATACACGGTCATGGACACTCAGATCTCCTATTATAACATGAACATGAGAACACATATAATAAAGGCGCAGATCATCCTACACATATAAGAATCCCAGTACAGGAATGACATTCACACAGAAGAAGAAAGGGGAATGCTAATTAGTGAGGAGGCATTTCGGCCTTTTGAAACATGCAATCCCGGAATTCCAAGTTTACAAATTGTACAGACTTTCCCAGATGACAACCTGATCTATTCTAATTTAAGGAAAAGCATGAGGTCACAGAGGCTTTTGGTGGACAGGATCATTTCCCATTAATCAATATCCTCCTCTTAGCCAGACGGGCAGCAAAGGCCAAGGCTGTTTGGTAATTAATCCTGCCTTAATCCTGTATGGTAATTTCAAGTGTAACCAGCCCAAACAAACATAATTCAGAAATTGGTACAATTTCAAATATTTGAAGTGTTCCCAGGTAGAAACTTTAATATCAGCAAGTACATTTCAAGCACATTATTGTTGTGTGTGCTAAATACAAATGTTATATATATATACACTTCAGTGTACGTACTAAGAATATATATACTAAGTATATAAGTATATTAATCTAATATACATATTTTTATGTACTAGAAATGCACTGTAATATATACTTATAAGTGTATCTAAGTGAATTTTAGTGGTGTCTCAAAACAGTAGTTACATAGAGTTAGTTCTATATTTTATAGCATTAATGATTATATATTTAGCATACTAAGTACATAGTTAGTATATTAAAATAACAGGGAAATATACTAAGCATACTTACATTAGACATACTATAGTGTACTTTGTTTTCTCTCCTGGGTTAGTAACTGTCCACCGGAAATTTGGCAATGCTGGACAAGTCCAGAACATATGTGTAAGATCTGCCGTTTGTTGCAGCCGTAGTATAAAGACCGTACAGACAACTGCAGTCTACACTGCTGTCTCTTTCATAGTAGGTCTTAGTTGTTATGGCCAGAAACTTTTCCCTGGGCTCTGGACTGCCCTCTAGTGGATGTATTGACTAACATCCATGCCAGCATAAAAGATGCATGAAGGTACAGGATGTGCTCAGCATTTGAAAATGACATTTTCATTTTCATACATAACTGAAGCAAATAAATACACATACAGATAAATCCTACAACTGCATGATCTCTGATCACATCCAATTCATAAGGCTAACTTTATTAAACGGTCTGGAGAGTTTACATTGTCAGTTCAGTTCACCAGCGATCTTAATGATCTGATTATGAACCTGTGTTTTGCTCCTTGGTTGATGGCTTTCCTCTGCTGATGGTTGAGGTTGCATGAGGTGGAGGGTCTGATGGGTCATCTATCTCCTTTGATGATAATGATGATGATGCTCTCTGCCTTCTTGATCCAGGCTGGTCTACAATGGCTCCTCCTCCTCCTCCTCCTCCTCCTTAGCTATAGGAGCATCACAGTGGAAGAGCATGCTGTAACACGACATTGGAAACACACCAGCTAACACCAGGTTTCAAGTCTTTTTCACGGTTTTGTTTGGTTGTATATAATATAATAAACGTCGATCCTGGACAATAAAGTTCCTGTACGTTCATTTTCCACTACTTGACATTCTTAGGGAATTCCAGGCTGAAATGTCTGAGACTTTATATGAAGCACAGTATTAGCTGCTACATCGCTCTGTAGCTGATTCTTTCTTTCTTACACCGAAGGGAGAGCCAGGAGACAGGCTGAGGGGTTGAGTTGTTCATTTCATTTGAATTGTCTCAGCTCTTGTCCGAAAACACTATCTGGACACACGGTTTTTATAGGCTGTTTCACCCCTTAAGACAATGATCATACATGAGGGGTGTAGTTATGGAACTAGGCATGTTGGAGTCAACTCTCCTAACCAATAATAGCTTAAAAGTATTTGACCTTTAACCCTCAGCTATATACCCCTAATGATAAACCTTTCCCAGGACTCAGATCCCGTCGTAATTCTGTTCCGGGATCGCAACTCTTACCAGAGAGTAACAAGTGGTACCAGTATGGTTTGAACTTATACACTGTAGTGGTCTCATGAAACCATTGATATCCGACAATCTTTCATATTTAGCTAACATTTGACGACACACGGTAATTATATACAATCATGCAACTTGAGATGATCTTGAAACTAAGCTTTTATATCACATGTGCAATACATATATAACATAATTTAGATAACATATATTGACTTTGATATGATTAGGACAGTCACAATTAGTACATGGTTGCCTTATTGCAATTATTTAAGCTGACTGCAATCAAATTCCACAGCTGTTACATTTCACTGTCGTATTATGCTGCAACAAACAAAAAGTGAATTGGGGTGTCAAATAATATAAGAAATAGTAAAGAAATAATCATTTCTTGAATTTATTCACTGAAACATGAATAACTGAAAAGTTCTAACTTCAGAGGGCGGTGCTAGCGCTAGAGTAATGCTAGCTCATTTGTTAGTTATGTATCTGATTGTAATATTTTTAACTTTCAGCTGCAAGAAAGTGTAAGTGAACCCTTCGGACTCCCAAACCGTAATGGGATAAGGTTTCGGTGTATGTGTCTAGCGTCCTTTTACCACGAGACATAGCATTCCACCTTTGTCTCATCTGTCCATACAACGTTTTCTGGAAGCATTGTGGATAACCCAGGTGATCTTGGGCAATGTTTGGCATGGGCACCTTCATGGTGTCCCTCCCTATTAGCGGACATATGGACAAAGGTTTTTGCAGTGTGTAGACTCTTCTATCAGTCTTCTGCTGTTAACCTTGGCCTCATTCTCACCTCTTTCAGGATTGCCTGTTGTGATCGTGGAGTGATCCCAACAGGATGCCCACTCCTAGAGAGTAGCAGTCCTAGGGAGGTCTGGAATTTTCTCCATTTGTAACTGTTGACTGATTAGCAGTGCTTTTTATAGCATTTTCCAACTGCATGTGTCTTCACAACACATCTAAGGTCTTCTGAAAGTTGTTGCAGAAATCCAGGTAATCATAAACTGAACATCCTAAACTGAACAGCAACTGCCACTAGACTAAATCAAGCTGGCTTAGCTAGATTAGCAACATTATGAGTGGTGTTCTATAGCACTGTATATGGCCAAAAGTATGTGGACACCCCTCCTAAGAATTCGGAATTTAGATGTTTCAGCCACACTCACTGCTAAATGCTGTATAAAATCAAGCACACAGTCATGCAACCTCCACAAATACTGTCAGAATGGGTTGTACCGAATAGCTCAGTGACTTTAAATATGACTTTAAATATGGCACTGTCATATGATGCCACAATCAGGGTGAGAAATTTCCGCACTGTCTCCCACCATTCGACTCTCGGTGCTATTATTGTGAAATGGAACAGCAACAACAGCTCAACCACAGCGTAGCATGTAAAAATGGCCTTTCCTCTGTTGCATTGCTCACTGCAGAGTGCAAACTGCCTCCGGAAGCAACGTCAGCAAATGAACTGTGCATCGTGAACCTTATGAAATGGGTTTCCATGGATAAGCAGCTGCATCTTGGTACTACTGTTTACTAGTGCCGTGCAGCACCCACTCGGTTCTAGTAAAAACTGGTGGAAACGCAGTCTGGTTCCCTGAATAGCACCAAGGTTCTACAAAGCCTAAACAGAACCAGTTCAAAAACCAGGGTTCTTTTGGTCGAAAAAGGCTGTAAGAAACATAACTGAAGTTCTTTTCATAGTTGCCAATTTCTTATTCTGTTTTCCCGCTCAGGCAAATGATTACTTCTTGACACCATTTGTAGCGCTCTGTGGGACACAGCTTCTTGATCAAGTTCTTGAGCTTTATGAAAGGGCTTTAGTTTACCACAGCCATGCTGTACACGCTAGGTCTAACAGTTTGCTGTAAGCCTTGCTATGGCTTTACTGTGCTAACCATCAGTATTTTGTTGGCCCAATCAAATGACTTTCTCTGCACAGGTATCTACCTCTGCATAACTACATTAGATCTCAATATAGAAAACTTTCTGAACAATTCAATCAATAAAATACATACAGCATCATTCAGAGTGAGTTAACATGAAATGCTCCATACCAGAGAAACTTAACTACTCGTTCTTCTCATTGATAGTGAATGGAACCAGAAGTTAGCAGATGTCAGTGAACCTTCTAAGTGTGAAGAATAGTCGCACCTAGAAGGAAGTGTGGGATTGGGAATGCTTTTGGGAAGGAAGATAAAGGTTACCAGGAACAATAAATGATGATAAATTTAGACTGATATGATCAATATTTATTGAGCTACACATACAGAAGTAGTGTCTCTCAGTATGGTGTTAGACCAGACTTCTCAGCATAGAGTTGTAGAGGTCATGATTCTCACACGGTTCCTGCAGATGGTGCAGTAGGGGTGGAGGTGGAGTGACACCAGGCCTTCTGGATGTGTGACAACAAACCGTTCATCTTGGCGCTGACCACGGTGCCTCCACACGGATTCGGCCTCATTACTGAAGATGACCCGCTACCATTCTGAGTTACTTCATGACAGTCTGGCACGACACCATTGCAGTCTTTGGTGATGTTGACGTGGTGTTTAGGACAGTTGACGTAACCGCCTGCGTGCATGTAGTCCTGTGTGGTGCAGCCGTCTGCTAATGGAGCTGGCACAAACAGGATGACTCACGGAGGCATCACTGCTCGCTGAATGTCCACAATCGTGGCTGTTGGGTCAGTCAGGTACAGCGATAAGGCCTCATGAAACTTGAATCATTTGCATGTCTCATGATGTCAAACCTACCCATCAAGTTTCCTTCCTTCTGGGTGCAACTATTCTCTTGACTAATGACTGCACCTCTAAAGACCTATCCGTTAAACTCCTATAGTTTGCAGATGACACTACTCTCATCGGACTCATCCAAGATGGTGACGAGTCTGCTTATCGGAGGGAGGTCGAACGGTTGGTTCTCTGGTGCAGTCAGAACAATCTAGAGCTGAACACGTTGAAGACTGTGGAGATGGCTATAGACTTTAGGAGACACCCCTCAACACTGATCCCTCACAATATCCAGCAGCCCTGTGTCAACTGTGGACACCTTCAAGTTTCATCATTTCTCGGGACCTGAAATGGGAGACTAACATCAACTCCATCCTCAAAAAGGCCCAGCAGAGGATGTACTTTCTGTGGCTGCTGAGGAAGTTGGGTCTGCCACAGGAGCTGCTGATCCAGTTCTACACTGCAGTCATCGAAGCAGTCCTGTGCACATCCATCACAGTCTGGAGTTTGGAGCGACCACAGTACAGGACAGGATCAGACTACAAAGGACCATAAAGACAGCTGCAAAGATCATTGGTGCTCCACTGCCCACCCTCCAGGACTTGTACTGTTCAAGAACCAGGAAACGGGCTGGGAAAATCATCACAGATCTGTCTCACCCTGGACACAACATATTCCAACTCCTCCCATCCAGCAGGCGCTACAGAACCCTGTACACCAAGACCACCAGACACAGGAACAGCTTCTCTCCTCATGCCATCACCTTCATAAACAGCTGACCAGTCACATCATCGTTTCCCGCCAGATTATACACAACAGTCTCTTCCCTATACATGTACGCTAATACTGTTGCACTACCTCAACACTACTGCCTTATACTGTTTGTAAATAATGTGTAAGCTGTATATTATAAGTTTGTTTATTGCTTGTATATTGTGTATGTTGTGTAGATTGTATATTGCAATTGTCTGTATTTACTGTGTATATGGTGCATATGTGGAGTCATTGTGTATATTGTGGACTGTCAGTACTAGAGAGACACTAACTGCTGAAACCAAATTCCTTGTGTGTGTCAACATACTTGGCCAATAAACCTGATTCTCATTCTGATTCTGATTGACGATGAGTGTATATTGTTGATTTTGGGGCATTCTTAACTTTACGTAACTTGAGTAACATTGAAATGCTCATGCCATAAAAACGTCATTTTGTAGAGCTGCTGAAGATCTGCCACCACAGTGTTCCTCTTAGCGGAAACACTGGTCTTCTGCTGATGTTTCAGGTTGTGTGATGCAGAGTCTGACGGTTGTTCTCTTCTCCACTGATGATGACCTTCTCTTCTTGGCCCAGGACAGTCTACAGAACTTCCTGCACCACCTGTTCCTTACCTAGGAACATCATAGTAGAGAAGGTGACCTCCACACTAATAACTGGTCTACAGTTAGAGGCTGTTCATGCCTTCTCATAACTCCTCATCAACGGTGAAGTTCTGAACTCAGAGCCATTCTTGGTTGGGTATTTCTACTCTCACCTTTAGCAGTGACATGATGATGTAAAGTGCACAGCAAGCCTGCTTTGCCAAACACTACCATACCAGAGTCGCTGGTGTGCTCAGAGCGGTGCGCCACTCAAATAATATGTGGACAACAGCCATGAAACTGACCAATAGTGAATGTGAGAGTGGAAGTACAAGCAATAAAGTGGCCAGTGAGAGGAAGCACAAGGTAGATGTTTCAGGTAAAGTGGCCAGTGAGTGGAGGTATGAGGTAGGTGTTTCTAGTAAAGTGGCCAGTGAGAGGAAGACTCAGCTGGGTGTTTCTAATAAAGTGGCCAGTGAGGGGGGGGGTACCAGCTGGGTGTTTCTAATAAAGTGGCCAGTGAGTGGGAGTACAAGCTGGGTGTTTCTAATAAAGTGGCCAGTGAGTGGGAGTACAAGCTGAGTGTTTCTAATAAAGTGGCCGGTGTGTGTACATTCTCCAATATTAATATTAACATTTTCTGGTTACATGATTTTTATGAATATACAGTTAATATGCTCCATTAGAAACATACAGGTCTTACTCTGAGCCGCTCTCTGCTTCTGGTAGATTCTGGTGTAGATGTAAAACGCTCCTACTAACAGGGACAGCAGGATGATGATCTCAAAGAGCCACACCGACACAAACACCCTGAAACCTGGCAAAGACGGAAACAGAGAGGAGGACAGAACATAGGTAAATGCTATAAAGACACAGTAGTACGGCATGTAAATACAAAATAGGTAATTAAACTATAATATAAAAATCATTCAGAATGTTTTAGGCTATATTTTATTATAATAATCTTAATCTGCTCTCGTTCTTGATTCAGACTTGACTACTTGTCTTGGTCTTTACTTGCACTCATTGTGTCACAGTTGGTGCCTTGACTCAGATTTAGCAGTCTTGACTACAACACCACCATAAGCTGTGAAGGAAGCCTGTTTAGGATTCACTGTTTTTGTGATGTCATGAAAACCAACACTATTTACATATACCCTCCCCTTCAACCTACAGCAGTTTAGCCCCGCCCATTCACGCTGAGGTTATAAGTAGTGTTTCAGCTGCTTTTTGAATGAAGGACTATACAAGGCAGCCAATCAGAACAGAGCTCACTGACATATATCAGCCTTAAAGGCACAGTAACTCAATTAGCTGCACAATACAGGGCAGCCAATCAGAACAGAGCTCACTGACAGTCTTAAAGGCACAGTAACTCCTACTAAGTCCTACCGGTATCCGAATGTGTCGTCTGGGCACATCTGGTCACTGCAGAAACTGGCACAGCTGCGGTGGGAACTATGTGAGTTTTGGTTTCAGTAAATGAAGAAAAGAAATAAAAAAAGATAGAAAGATAAACATGTACCATGTGCAGGAGGTTCTCCAGTGCTTTTACTCATTCATAGTAATGACTTTGATTCTCATCTTTATATCATTATTGTTATATAGAATCATTATATTAGTGTTAAGCAAACTTATTTTCACTCAAAATCATTAGGAGAACTTCGACATCCTGGTCAAATAACTTGTTTGTTGATATTCTTTGTTTGTTGATATGTGAAAATAAGTTCACATTCTCTACAGAGAACAGAATTCTGCAATCTGCATTCGAATACACGCATAACTGAATAAGACATATATATATATATATATATATATATACTTTTTTTGTTTTTACTTTTGACCTTTACATATTTGCATATAACAGTTAAAAGTATGTATATGAAGGTAAAAAAGAAGTAAAATAATTTATGAGATGTTTTTGGTCTTTTGTAATTATGTGATGGCTGTGTGTTGCTTATTTAATAGGATATTGTGTTCATAAATTCAGTTATTATTTCTTGTAATACAGTTTCAGTTATGTAGACTTGTATCAGGAGAGAAGGAATCTAGTTTACCTGTACAGTGATGTAGTTCAATGGTTTTGTTCCCATGACTGACATGATTTTGAGCTGAGCAGGTCAAATGTCCAAGAGCCTCGTTATCTAGCAGGAGAATCTGGTTCCCATCAGACTGGTGGCGTGGATGTTGGAAAGTCCAGCTGTAGCGCACATTATCTCCATCAGATGAACAGTAAACTCTCCTGTTCCCACTGGAGATGCAGTTGTCTGTCACTTCCACAGAGGACACCACACCTGCAAATTATAGATCAACACTCAGTGTAGATTGCAGTTTAATCTAGATTGCAGATCCACCTAAATTACAACTGGATCCAGATAACAGAGCAGTATAAATCACAACTCATTCTAGATTATAGATCAGTATAAATTACAGCTCAGTCCAGATTACAGAGCAGTATAAAATACAGCTCAGTCCAGATTACAGAGCAGTATAAATTACAGTTCAGTCCAGATTGCAGAACAGTATAAATTGCAGTTCAGTCCAGATTACAGATCAGTACAAATTACAGCTCAATTCAGATTACAGAGCAGTATAAATTACAGCTCAGTCTAGATTTATAATTCATTCATTATCATTCATTGACATAAGCCTTTGTAACTGTACATAAACGTTCATAATCACACACATAAACTGTTGTAACACCACAGTATAAAGCTTCATAGCATTATAATCGTTATATAATTGTTGTGATCACTGAAATAACCTCTAACTGTTTATTCATAAAATGCAGACATAGATAAACTGCCTATTCAGATTTATTGATATTGGCATGTAGTTTGTAAAAGTGTATTTTATTAATAAATTAAACCCTGTTTAAAGTTTAACCTAGTGGTTCTGGTATTCTTCTGTTTAGATGTTCTTATTTAAGGCAGTCTTACTTTATTTAAGCCTGTTATGGGCTCATATTAACATGGACTAATTCATAGAGCTGACCAACATCATCACTTTACCTAAAGTCTGTGAAGAGAGCTTGTGAGTGTTCAGACATCACAGTGAATCGATATGAAGCATTACATGAATGATCACAACATTTGACACTAGGCTTTATGATGCTGATCTCACCAATAATGTTAGATATAGATATATTATAACGCATTTTGTCACTTTGTGCTATAAAGCTTTGTACTGTAATGTTGTAACATTTATGTAGAGTTACAAAGGCTTATGTCAAATATTATAAAGCATTATGAATGCATTATAGATCTTTATGATGTAATAATTAACAAACTCGAAGTGACGCACTCTGAGCTAAAAGCAGAGCAAGGCTTTATTAGCAGGTTAGCGGTTAATCTCAACAACAGAATCCAGGCAAACATAACAATGGGAGAAGACAGAGTCATGAACCAAAAGTACAAGCAAGAATCAAAAAACCAAAGAGAGAACCAACCAGCAAACAAAACAAGAGGGAAACCAGAACGGAGTAAACCAGAAATCAAACAGAGTCAGAACCAGAACTATTTCACGAGACTGTAATCAGTACTCCGGGGATGACGAACGGGTGACATGTGACAGTGATGTCATTGGGCGGTGGGTTCTGAGAGATCAGGGGCAGAAGGGAAACCCAGAAGCGTGACTTATGAATGCACTTATAATGCATTATGGATCAGTTACCACACTTTTCTGGAACAAGTGACAAAGTGGTATAAAATGCAATGCAAATAAAATGCAACGAAATACAATCAAGATAATAATATCAGCTGCAATGAACACACAGAAAGATACCAACACATCACCAACAAAGTTCAAAAACTACTTTAAAAAAAACGTTAAACTAAAAAAAAAGTTTTAAAAAAGAAGTCTTTCTCCCTGTATACAACAACCTCATGCTACAATGCTATTTTAGGAAAACCTGCTGAAAATGTACAGATACAAATTAAAAATCATGTTTGTCATGCATTTCACAGTTTGTAAACAGTATCACTAACTTTATAATGTGTTCTGTAACTAAATAGAGGTAATATTTAACTGTTTTCAGTTAAAATGAAGTATAATCATTATAAACTATATGAGTTAATTAGTAAGTTTTGTAGTTCTACAGTTTTTGCAGCTGTGTGATGTGATTAGAGGTTGTGTAGACTCACCTTCAATAACCAGCTGGAGAGGATACCTGCCTTTTGTTGCTCCTCCGGAATCATATGTATCTAATATGTATCTTCCTGAGTCTCTTTTCTCTGCACGGCTTATTATCATCGTTCTTTTATCAGGAACAAACTGCCATCTCGGATACTCTGAAGGGTTCTGTATGATTTTTTGGTTGTTAAATCTGAAAATGGAATCAGTAACACTTTCATTGTGTTTCTTCTTTAAAGTTAACTGAGCCTCGGGTCCCAGCTGCAGGTACAGTGGGTGCCCCACAGCTCCATAACACGGATCAGTCTGAGTAAACCTGCATTCAGGGATCATGAACAGTGAACCTGCAGAGGAAGAACAGCGAGAAGATCCTGTCATTAATGTGACGAAGTGAAGTGTAGTTTACTGCATTCAGCTCGAACACACACAATGACCTCAAGAAATAAATAAATAAACAATTAAATAAATAAATAATTGCACTGGTTTCATCAAAAACATCTGTAGACGTTGCTCACTAAACAGAGTCGTTCAGGGTGGTTTGATGTTAAATGGTCTATAGCTTATTGCCTCTAAAAAGATCCATCACAAGAAGTCATTGCATGAAATTGTTAGGATTATGAAGCATGATATCTGAGATATTACTTCACCAATGCTTTGTGAAGGATTCAGCCTCAAACTTTTGTGTTTAACTGTAGCTTTAGTGTCAGATTGTCCTATTTTTTATTTTTTTGCCACACTTCCGGGCTCTCCTCCTGCCTCTGTCAACTCCATGGATAACATTTCCCACCATGCACCTGGTCATGATGTCAGTATCGCATGCTTACAGTTCTCCAATCATGAACTGCCTTCCCGATCCTCTTCCCCAGAGTACTGATTCTCGATGTATATCTTGTAACGTTGTTGTGCTTCATTCCGTCACTGACCCTGCCCAATAAATCTGATATAGCTTTTAGATCTGTGAGTGTCCGCTTAGTCGTTCCAGCATCACATATATAAAACTTCCAGAACTCAGAAATTCCACACTTAACCACTGAACTGTGGAGAAAGTTTTGCTCATGACATAGTAAAGAGGGCTGCATTCTGCTCTCTCTCTCTCTTGTGCAGTAGTGGAGTCATCCCAGGTTCCACACATGCAGTCTTTTTGTCCTTATGAGGAAGTTTCCACCAAGATCTTACCCTGTGTTTTAATATGTTTCAATTACCACGAAAACTGTACTCAAGCAAGATCCAAAAATGATTGCATCTACGGTAACAGCTTGTATGATTATGATTACTGTGACTGTTGTTTGTTAGAAGAACAGTGATGACATCAATGCATTTTTACCTTCACAAAACAAGACAAATATAAAAATTTACAATGCAGCTACAACCTATCAGCACAATCATTCTGAAAAGAAAACAATCTGTTATTCAGCAATGATCAAATGTATATACACCCAACAGGATACAAGTTGAAATCATAAAATTAAAACTTACCCATACCAGCTTCTGTCCTCACCACCAGTATTACAAAGATGACCAGCATTTTCATTTAGTCCAGAGAAGCAGAAAACAGTCCTTTAGTCTGACACGGCCTCCACTCTGACCACTCTGAGAGCAACTAAAATTGTGAAAAAAGGAAGCATCATCAGATTTCTGTATGAGCTCACTTCCTTTTAATCTTCTAAATGCATCCATAGACAATTATAATGGTATAATTGTAGCTAAAATTTATACATACATATATATATATATATATATATATATATATATATATATATATATATACTGTATATATACACACACACACTATATACTGCCAGAAGTATTCTCTCGTCTGCCTTCACACACATATGAACTTGAGTGACATCCCATTCTTAACCCATAGGGTTTAATATGATGTCGGCCCACCCTCTGCAGCTATAGCAGCTTCAACTCTTCTGGGAAGGCTTTCCACAAGGTGTAGGAATGTGTTTATTGGAATCTTTGACCATTCTTCCAGAAGCACATTTGTGAGGTCAGACACTGATGTTGGACGAGAAGGCCTGGCTCGCAGCCTCCACTTTAATTCATCCCAAAGGTGTTTTATCGGGATGAGGTCAGGACTCTAGGCAGGCCAGACTCGCTTCCACAACAAAACTCGCTCATCCATGTCTTTATGGACCTTGCTTTGTGCACTGGTGCGCAGTCATGTTGGGACAGGAAGGGGCCGTCCCCAAACTGTTCCCGCAAAGTTGGGAGCAAAAAATAGTCCAGAGTCTCTTGGTCTGCTGAAGCATTAAGAGTTCCTTTCACTGGAACTAAGGAGCCGAGCCCAACTCCTGAAACACAACCCCACACCATAATCCCCCCTCCACCAAACTTTACACTCGGCACAATGCAGTCAGACAAGTACCGTTCTCCTGGCAACTGTCAAACCCAGACCCAGCGGATTGCCAGAAGGAGAATCGTGATTGGTCACTCCAGAGAACACGTCTCCACTGCTCTAGAGTCCAGTGGCAGCGCTTTACACCACTGCATTCAACGCTTTACATTGCACTTGGTGATGTAAGGCTTGGATGCAGCTGCTCGGCCATGGAAACCCATTCCATGAAGCTCTCTACACACTGTTCTTGAGCTGATGTAAAGACCACATGAATTTTGGAGGTCTGTAGCGATTGACTCTGCAGAAAGCTGCTGACCCAGACCTTTCTTGCTGTGAGGCGACAGCGCTACCCACGGCACCACGATGCTCCCTTCCTCTAATCTTCCATCTAAAACTGTATTAGATTTTACCATCTCTAAAATGCAGCATCCAGTCAGTGCTTGGCAGACAAGTGCATTAGGATTTCTGATTCATGCTGTTGTTTAAAATATATGACAATCTTTCATCAGCTTCTGATATATTAACTGATAGATCCAATTATGCAGTAATAATAAATGTATATACTGTACATTAGTAAAAAGCTACATTGCAATGCTATAACCACTAAAGGGTGAAAATTCTTCATCATAAAGTGGACTTATTAGGGGAATAATTTGATCAGTTCAGAGTTGTTTAAGGTGTAATGTTGCATTCTAAAGAAACTTACAGACACTTTTCACAGTGGTAGTGATAGTAACCAAGCGTCACCGTGTCTGCGTCACAGATAAAGTCATTTTATATACTATCCAAACAACTGTGAAGCTGCGTGTGTCTCAACACATCTATAACATACAGAGTGAAACGAAAAGTGTTGTTAGTTACAAGAGAGAATATACCCACCTATAATATGGATTTGTGACAAATTATGGTCATTATAGCTGGCTATCATTTTTACTCAGTTATTGTTAACTAGTTATGGCTGTTTACAGTAAGTTAATCAGGAAAAATGTCAAATACTGTATGTCATAATGCAATGATTATCCCTCAATTCCTCAAACTGTTGATGGAAATTAAGACGTGACATAGTTCCCTCAAAGGCTAGTCAGTTTAGATGTTAACTAGTTACAAAATGAACTCATTGATCTCTCATTATTTTATTCACCTAATGCACAATTGTTGTTATAAAACTGGTGACATACAGAACCCAACCCAACAGAACCCAACCCCTCACTACAGTACACACAGAACTACGACTATGTTCTTTTAATTTTTATTCTTCTTTTTCCATCTATAATATATACATAACATTTCAGAATGAGCTCACTTCCTATCAACCTCCTAAATCCATCCATCTTGGGTTTGAAAATAGAATAAATAATAAAACACAAAATTAAACCTACTGTAAGTGACATCCACGTCAGCGGCAGTACAACGATGAGTAGTTTGGTACATAAATGAAGACCTATGGATTCTGATCAAGGCTGAAGACAAGGGATATCATGTAAGCAGTAATTTGATCTTCACTCTGATAAGAATGATAATTTGATCCCCCAACTTGAACCGAACAGTGTTTACAGTTAAGACAAAGCAAAGAGGAAGTTTATTTGTGTTAGAGAGTTACTTCCTGAGTTCACAGAAACCACAGTGTGATTATTAAATGAAACCTTGTGGTGATGGTCAGTTTCACTGTGAACAGTTGCTGTAACCTCACAGTAAGAACATTGGTGCTTGAAAGTTTGTGAACCTTTTGAATTGTTTGTAATTCTGCACAAACGTGATCTAAAACTTCAACAGATTTTCACACAACTCATAACTGTAGATTAGAAGAACCAACTGAAACAAATGAGACACTTATATACTATACATATACTATATATATATATTATACATGGTCATTTATTTATTGAGGAAAATGATCTAATATTACATATTTGTAAGTGGCAAAAGTATATCAACCATGTCACACTTCCGGGTCTCCCGGGTCCTTTCACTCTCCCGGACTTCACTTCCCAGAGGGCTACACTCGATGATGTCACGTCCACGTGCTCCCGAGCGGACGTTCCCATTCGTTCCAGATCACCTGAGTTTTAGATCAGCTGCTGTCAATTACCATCCGTATTTAAACCCCATGTTTCCAAGTGTTCCTTGCGAAGCTTTGCCAAACTTTGTTTGCAATTCTGAGTGTTCTTTCTGGTTTATTGATCTTTCTGGTTTGGACTTCCTTTCGTTTTTCGACTACCCCTTTGCTCTTTCCTCTTTCTGTTGTACTGTGCATCTCTGGTGTCTGACCTCTGCTCTTGCCTTTAACTCACCAGTTAGTTTTTGTATTGTTGCTTAGTCTGTTCACTACATTGTACAATAAAACCGCCCCGGCTTTTAGCTCTGCAAGCGTCGACAAGGAGTCTTTTGTCCTGACAACCCAGCAATAACTGTTGATCAGTCCTGCACATCGGCTTGGAGGAATTTAAGCCCACTCCTCCATTAAAAACAGCTTCAAGTCTGTTACGTTGGTGGGGTTCCTCCCTTGAACTGCTTGGCTTTGCCTTGGCCATTCCCAACAACTAACTTTATTCCTCTGTTCTCTGGTAGAACGACTTGTGTCCTGAGGGTCGCTGTCTTGCCGATTGATCCACTTTCTCCTGATGTCCTGATATAGTTTCCTTTAGAATTTGCTGGTATAATTCTGAATTCGTTGTTCCATCAATGAATGATGGGCCGTCCTGGCCCAGATGCAGCAAAGCAGTCCCAAACCATGATACTACCACCACCATGTTTCACAGATAGGTTCTCATGCTGGAATGCAGTGTTCTCCTTTATGTAAACATGAAGCTACTTGTTAAAACCAGAAAGATCTATTCTGATCTCATCCGTCCACAAAAACCTGTTCCAATAGCCTTCTGGCTTGACCATGTGATCTTTAGTAAACTGCAAAGTTCTTTTTGGAGAGTAGCAGTTTTCTCCCTGCAACCCTCCCCTGCACATCATTGTTGGTCAGGTGTTTTCCTAATGGCGGACTAATAACATTAGCCAATGTAAGAAATGTCTTTAGCTGCTTAGAAGTTACCTTGGCTTCCTTTGTGACCTTGCAGACCACTACCTGCCTCTTGAAGTGTTCTTGTAAGCAGCCTGCTTACACTAGTGTCACCAGCCAACATGGAGCCCCCTGAATATGAATATGGGCTCTTTTGCACACTGTGTCAAAGTATTTCTGAGCCCATGTGATTGATGCCCATCGCAGAACCTTGCAAGGTTTTAGAGCAGTGCCGTCTGAGGAATGTTGTTCTGAAACACTGAGACAATTTGCTGATGCATTTCTTAGCAAAGAGCCAAACATCGACCCACCCTTGATCATAAAAGACTCAGCCTTTCCTGGATGGGCCTTTTACATCCACGCATGTGCATATCAGCTCTTTTAAAAATGTCTTTTGAGCAATTTACCACATTCCTAGTCTTAAAAGCACCATCCCAACTTGAAGAGCCTTTTGCAGGCATCAGTGCAAAAAGTCATCAAGAAGCTCTATATGGCAGAGAGATATGATCTGTTGCAAAATGGTTGTGATGAAAATAACATAAGATGCCAGAGTTGCTGCCACACTCTGGAAATGTTCACACTTCCTGTGTTCCGTAATTAGTCCCAAACAGAACTAACTGTCTCTCTTTCCGCTTACCGAGCTAATGGCTGCCCTCCAGTCCGGCTTGATACTGAGGCTTCCCTGCTATCCGCCTCTGACCAGCTGCCTACTTGCCCAGCCAGACACTGAAGGAAGATTGACCGGGTTTCCCTGCTACCTGCCCCTGACCAGCTGCTTACCTGCCCAGCCTATCACTAATGAAGGACTAACTAGGCTTTCCCACTGCAGGCTAATTTTTCCGCTATGGCTACCTGCATCGGACTATTATTACACAATCAGTTCTTCATTAACTTCATCGTCACCACGACGACTAGACCAGCATAATTAGATACTCAACTGATGTTACTTTGAACAATTTCAAATTGTAGTTTGGACCAGAGGAGGATGGGTCCCCCCCGTGTGAGTCTGGTTCCTCCCAAGGTTTCTCTCTTCTACTTGAGGGAGTTTTGCCTTGCCACCGTCGCCTCCGGCTTGCTCACCGGGGGCTTCTTTCTTTTCTCTCCTTAATGAATTATTATTACTGAATTACTGTAAAGCTGCTTTGAGACAACATCAGTTGTAAAAAGCACTACATAAATAAATTTGATGATTGATAAAAAATAAAATAATAAAATAACCAGAACGCCCGTATTAGTTGGTTAGTAGGTTGTGACATACATGAAATAAGAAGTAGAAACATCATATTTATTGCTACATGTCAGTGTGATGGAAACAAACTGCTGGACCGCATTAAGCATATATTTTTTTTGTCTAAAAATTATATAAAATTCTGTATGTAATATACAACATTTTCATTTTGTAGTTTGCAGTTTGAACAGAAAGTGGATGGATATGCAGCTACAGTATATATTCTTAGTTCCGCTGATTGTTCACCCTGTGTAATGGAGAGTCTGATGGTTGCTCTTCTCCTTCTCTAAAGACGTCTTTCTTCTCTTCTTGCCCAGGTTGGACTACACAGCCTTCTACACCTCCTGTTGCTTACCTAGAAGCATCACAGTGGAGAAGACACTCTAGGTGACCACTGCACACACACACCTTCTTAGTAGAAGCTTTGGATATACTACTAATTTCTGAAGGACGTAGCCACAGTACAGCCTAAGCAAGACTTCACAGACGACAAACCAGCATATTACAGCATATTAACATATTACAGAGGACAAACCAGCATATTACAGCATATTAACATATTACAGACGACAAACCAGCATATTACAGCATATTAACACAGGTGCACTTAAAACTGATCGACAAATTCCACTCTGAACCGGGTTTCTTCACAGACCCTCTGCAGATACATACGCTGGACACTTTATTAGAAACCCACTGAAGGCACTGTAGATGTATAATCTGAAACTGTCAGGTGAAGGTGGCCTGTTGCCATTCTCTAATATTAATATTAACAGTTGATACACATCACACTAAAAGTATAAGTCTTACTCTGAGCTGCTCTCTGCTTCTGGTAGATTCTGGTGTAGATGTAAAACGCTCCTACTAACAGGGACAGCAGGATGATGATCTCAAAGAGCCACACCGACACAAACACCCTGAACCCTGATACAGAGTAAAAGAGAGCAGGACAGAACATAGACGAAAATAATCAAAAATATTCATCATATATTCAAAATTATGTATTGTTAAAGTTTGCATTGTAACAAATTTTACATAAGAAACATATATATATTTAAATAAAAGAATCAGATGGTTTAGGATCTAATTGATCCTTTCCAAGAGGACTTTACTGAGTATTATCTGTTTGCTAATCTGGTAATTACTGAGGTTACATCTAAAAACAAAAATGGATGTAGTTCATTTGTTCAGCTGTGGTCATGTTTTGATCTCGGACTTGGATGTAGCGGTCTTAACTACAACACGACCATAAGCTGCAAAAGAAGCCTGTTTTTGTGATGTAATGTAAACCAACACGATTTACATATGTCCTCCCGTTCAGCCTACAGCAGTTTAGCCCCACCCATTCACAGTTATAAGGAGTGTTTCAGCTGCACAATATAGGGCAGCCAATCAGAATAGAGCTCACTGACATATATCAGCCTTAAAGGCACAATAATCCAATTAGCTGCACAATACAAGGAAGCCAATCAGAACAGAGCTTACTGACATATCAGCCTTAAAGGCACAGTAACCCAATTAGCTGCACAATACAGGGCAACCAATCACAGCAGTAAGTAGTTGTTTAATACACAGAGAGTCCTACCGGTATCTAAATGCGTTGTCTGTGCACATCCGGTCACTGTAGAGACGGGCGCTGCTGTGGTGGACTCTATGTGAGTTGTTGCTGTTAATGAAGTAAAGAGAAAGATAAACATGTTGAATGTGCAGCAGGTAATTCGCAGTCATTTGCAGTAATGACTTTAAACTTTGATTAAATAAACCTTTATTTATAGAAGCATTATTGTATATAATATGTATATAAGCATTACGTAAAAATAAGCTCACACATCGTCTTCAGAGAACACACTTGCACAATTACTGCATATTTACTTTAATGTTTTTTTTTTTTAATTTATTGAGTTAAACATATTTACTGAGTTAAACGTGAAACAGATGAACTACAGTCTGTAACTGTAGAAATACAGAGTGGTTCTCCTATATGGTCAGTGGGGTTGATAACATGGACGATAAGTGTAAGTACAAGGAGGTGGTCATAACGTTATGGCTGATGTGTGTCCATATACAAATACTAAATGGTAACATTATTATTCTTCTCCTTGTTTTACTAATAGAAAAAGCATTTAATTTAATTACTGACACGTACAAACGGTCAAATTAAAGGGTAAATTCTCCTGCCAGCAGAGATTCAGTAACTTGATAGAGATCTAATTTTTACACGTTAAGTTTAATTACAACATTTTCACGCACTCAAACTGCATTCCTCATCAAGAGACTCCAGGATGAGAGCTCAAACTTCATCCAGTTCTCGTCATCTGGGACTGTTTTTAGAAGCTTTGCACTGTGTCAGCAAGTCTGTACTTGTGGTTCCTGTATCTGTGGCGCAGTACTTCACCAGTTCGGCACCAACAGCAGTTCTGTGGTTTGTAAGTGTTATGAAAGAAGCCCACGAGGTAGCACCCACATGACCGGTGAGCACTCTAGTGGTACTGCGTATAACTTTTTATACACTCGATGATGAGCATAAATCTGTCCGTCAGAACATTCAGGATGAGAACTTACAATTGTCACACACCTCTCTCACTCTCACACCTGCAGCTGATCTAGGGCTCACTGGGACTCCCATTTATCCCCCATTGTTTGCTCTGGCTGTTTGCTGAGTCTCCAAAACACAGTTCTAAGCTGTGTTTTCCTCCGTTCCTGATCTTACTATCTTGTTGTTGTCATGTTGATTTTCCTTGGTTTTGACTCTTGCTTTGGTTTGTTGGTTTTTGTTTATATGGATATGTCTCTGATGACGCCTGCCTGTGTTCTGACTCCTGCCTGTTCTGGTACTGATTCCTGGACAACCCCTAATAATACCGCTCTGCGCTTGCAACCTGCCTCAACCTCCCTGTTACAATAATTCAAGAAATTGGCGCACGGTGGCAACAACTGTAAAATACATGCACCTACAACTAAAGCCTAGGAAAACCTGCAACATAAGCTCACCAGACTGAAATGTACCTAATAGCATGAAACACCTCCACGAGCACCAATAACAGCTGTGACTGGATGTGGGCCACATCAATGTTCAGATAAAGAATGTTACATCAAAGAATTGTGCTGTTGGGTCAGATTTGGTGGATGCCTTCACTGGCACAATTCCGAGGAGAATTCCCTGTAGACTGGGATTTTAACCACTGCTGGTAGACCCGTATGACCGTATGCTTCCATACACCTGCAGATTCAGCTACCTCCTTCACACTATGGTCTTTGGCACGCCCAAATGCAGTCACTCCTTTTAGCCAATCATTAACATCTGCTTTGGATCCATATTCCACACATGGAACGAGACATTCCCTGCACCGTACCACCTCTTCTCAATCTATGGATCCCGTCACTCACTATATAAGTTCATTGGTAAGTTTTACAGCTACAGTTTTACAGTAGTTCTATATCTTTGTAGCTGTGTGATGTGATTAGAGGTTGTGCAGACCCACCTTCAATAACCAGCTGGAGATGAAGACTGCCTTTTAATGCTCCTCCTGAATCAAATATTTCTAATATGTATGTTCCTGAGTCTCTTTTCTCTGCACTGCTTATTATCATGGTTCTGTCCTCAGGAACAAACTGCCATCTCGGATAATCTGGAGGGTAAAGTGTGATTTTTTGCCGTTTAAACTTGAAAATGAGATCAGGAGGAGCTCCATGGGTGTACTTCTTTAAGGTTAACTGAGCCTCAAATCTCAGCTGCAGGTACAGGGGGTGTCCCACAGCTCCGTAACACGGATCACTCTGAGTAAACCTGCATTCAGGAATCCTGGACAGCAAACCTGCAGAGGAAGAACAGCAACAAGATCCTGTCATGAATGTGATACGGTGAAGTGTAGTTTACTGCATACAGCCCTATTCACACTTAAACAGCCTGATTTTACCAGAGAGTTTAATGTCTCTAAAAATTTCAATATCAAAAACCTATTACATGAAATTGTACACAGCATGAAATGCGGGATATTGGTTTTGTGAGGCCTTTGACCTAAAACTGTGTTTCCTTAATAGTCCCAGAGGAAAATTGTGTGTGCAGTACTTCCATTGCAGCAAAAAAGTTTGAACTATTTCTGGTTACAAATGTATATGTGTAGTATATCCAAATTTCTGCATAAATTGGTATTTCATTGTGTTCTGATCTTCTGAACTAAGTCACAAGAATAGACAAACACAGTCTGCTTAAACTAATACCACATAAAAAATGATATGTTTTCATGTTTTTATTGAACACAACATGTAAACCGTCACAGTGCAGGGTGGAAAAGTATGTGAACCCCTAGGCCAATGACTTCTCCAAGAGCTAATTGGAGCCAGGAGTCAGCCAACCTGGAGTCCAATCAATGTGATGAGATTGGTTGTGTTGGTTAAAGCTGCCCTTCCCTATAAAAACACACACACCAGTTTTGAGGTTGCTGTTCTCAAGAAGCATTGCCTGATGTGAACCATGCCTCGCACAAAAGAGCTCTCAGAAGACCTACGTTCAAGAATTGTTGACTTGAATGAAGCTGGAAAGAGTTACAAAAGTGTCTGTAAAAGCCTTTGATGTTCATGTGTCCACGGTAAGACAGACTGTCTGCAAATGGAGAAAGTCCAGCACTGTTGCTACTCTCCCTAGGCGTGGTCGTCCTGTATAGATGACTGCAAGAGCACAGCGCAGAATGCTCCATGAGGTGAAGGAGAATCCTAGAGTGTCAGCTAAAGACTTATAGAAATCTCTTGCAATAAGTAAAACTTTAAACAAGTATGGAGTTCATGGGAGGACACCACGGAGGAAGCCACTGCTGTCCACAAAGAGCACCTGGATGTTCCACGATGTCACGCCTCCGGGCTCTCCCGGCTCCCTCGCTCTACCGGACTCAACCTCCCAGGGGGCTTTGCTCGATGACGTCACACACATGTGTCCCCAACCGTCCAATCATATACGTTCGACGTCACCCGAGTTTTAGGTTTCCCAGCTGTCTGTGATCTCACTTCCTTTATAAACCCCTCCATACCGCCATCTTATTGCGAGGTTTTGCCCTAAACTCTGTTTAAGCAATTCTGAGCGTTCTTTCCGTTTATCTTTTTTCTGTTATCGACCCTTTTTGCCTTTTGACTTACTCTTTTCGATCTTCCCCTTTGGTTCTTGTTCGCTGTGTTCATTCTGGTTTCGACCCTTTTGCCTGAATCTCATTCCGCCTCTAGCTCGCTCCCTCTGGCTTTGATTACTCCGCTGCCTGTTCCTTCCGGTTCTGACCCCTGCCTGACTCTGACCCTGCTCTTGTCTACTCCTTGTATGTTGCCCGGTGCTTTGCTGTTTGTACTGACTGTCCGATTGTTAAATAAAACCAGCTTGCTGTTTAGCTCAGCGCACGTCGGTCCGAGTTCTTTGTTTCTGACACACAGCACTACTGGCAAAGTAATCTGTGGACAGAGGAAACCAAAACTGAGTTGTTTGCTATGTGTGGAGAAAAAAAGGCACAACACACCAACATCAAAACCTCATCCCAACTGTGAAATATGGTGGAGGGGGCATCAAGGTTTGGGGCTGCTTTGCTGCCTCAGGGCCTGGACGGCTTGCTGTCATCAACGGAAAAATGAATTCCCAAGTTTAACAAGACATTTTGCAGGAAAACTTAAGACCGCCTGTCCGTCAACTGAAGCTTAACAGAGGATGGGTGAAGCAACAGGACAACGACCCAAAACATCGGAGTAAATCAACAACAGAATGGCTTCAACAGAACGCCTTCTGGAGTGGCCCAGTCGGAGTCCTGACCTCACACCAGACATCCCAAGAACATTGCTGAACTGAAACGATTTTGTAAAGAGGAATGGTCCAAAATTCCTCCTGACCGTTTTGCAGGTCTGATCTGCAACTACAGGAAACGTTTGGTTGAGGTTATTGCTGCCGAAGGAGGGTCAACCAGTTATTAAATCCAAAGGTTCACACACTTTTTATTGTTGTGGCTTAGATGAAGATCAGAACACAATGAATGACCAATTTATGCAGAAATCCAAGTAATCCCAAAGGGTTCACATACTTGCAAGTGTATAAGCTGAAATCATAAATTGAAAAGGTTCTGCAGTAAACTTACCCATTCCAGCTTCTGTCATCGCCACAAGTATTATAAAGATGACCAGCATTTCCATTTAGTCCAGAGAATTAGAAAGCAGTCCTTCAGTCTGACGCGCCCTCCACTCTAGAAAATGAAAAAGAGGAAGTGATGATTGTTTAAGAGACACTTCTACGTATCGCTGGAATTGTGTAGTTTCAGTTTTGGTAAATGTGGTTTTCGTGTTTCGCAGGCACATGGAAAAAATTGTGCCACTTCTTGTTAGTTTGTGTCATATTGTCAGCGTTTCTCAGGGGAGTTGGCCCCAGGACACTTCATGTACTGGCCACCAGAGGTCAGTGTCACCAGAATTCTAGACACGGCTCCAGTACTTTTCCGTTCCTGCCCGTCCCACCTGCATCCAATTTCCCTTGCCGTTACCTTCCCTTTAAAAAGCCCTTCCTTCCCCTTTAGTATTGTGGAGAATTAACCAATGTCACCTTGTGGTTTTGGTGCCCTGCACTCAGGGACCTGTGGTTTTAAAGGCCTTTTGACCGTTTCGTGCTTGCTTGTCTTTTTCAGAGTTTTTCACCTGACTCTTGAGCCCTTTTTGGCCTCCTGGCTTCATGTTCTCTTTCTGCTGTGGACTTGTCATTTTTGAGCAATCTCCTCAGAGCTTTTGGGTTTGTTATTTTTGTGGATCTTCTGAGCTTTGTGGGTTTTTTTGACTTTTGTTTGTGTTTTTGACCTTTTCTGTGTTTTGCATTTTCTCCTGTTTTTTGCTTTATTAAAACCTGCCAAATGGATCCCATCCCTATGTCTGAGCTCCCCTAATTACACATGTGCTGTTTTTCTTGTGTTCCTGTAACCTCCATCCAAACCGTATAATATCACACTTATTACATGCACCATGTTCCTTGTGATCTTTAAAGTATTACAATATAACACTGACATATCAAAAGTCATGGGCTAGCAGTATGTAAGTGGATTATGAAATGGTGCTATCTCAGGGGCTGGCTAGAGAACACCCACACCTACTGTCAATGTGCCACAATACATATTAATGATGATGGTAAAACAGTGACGCATCTGCAAAACCATTTAATGTAATAACCTTCTGTAAGGAAGCTTTCAGAGGTGATGAGCTTAACCGATGTCTGGTTCCCATCACCACCACCACCACCACCCCCACCACTGTGAACAACAGTCCTAATGATCAATGACATGTCCAGTGAAGTTTGGTTTGGTTGGTGGGGATTGGTTTAGGCACAAATCAAGGCACAGATGTTTGGTGAGCTCTTCTCTGGCTACCCTTTTTGGTGGGAGGGAATGTTTTTTTTAACACCCTTTCAGATTATAAGCACCACGATGGCAGCATACTAACTGCACTGGTACATATATACACAATATTGCCAAAGTATTCACTCATCCATCCAAATCATTGAATTCAGGTGTTCCAGTCACTTCCACGGCCACAGGTGTATAAAACCAAGCACCTAGACATGCAGACTGCTCCTACAGACATTAGTGAGAGAATGGGTCGCTCTCAGGAGCTCAGTGAATTCCAGTGTGGTACCGTGATAGGATGTCACCTGTGCAACAAGTCCAGTCGTGAAATTTCCTCACTACTAAATAATCCACAGTCGACTGTCAGTGGGATTATAACAAGTGGAAGTGGGAGTGATTGGGAACAACAGCAACTCAGCCACAAAGTGGTAGACCACGTACAATGACAGAGCGGGGTCAGCGGATGAGGCGCATAGTGCACAGAGGTCGCCAACTTTCTGCAGAGTCAATTGCTACAGACCTCCAAACTTCATGTGGCCTTCAGATCAGCTCAAGAACAGTGTGTAGAGAGCTTCATGGAATGGGTTTCCATGGCCGAGCAGCTGCATCCAAGCCTTACATCCCCAAATGCAATACAAAGCGTCGAATGCAGTGGTGTAAAGCGCCGCCACTGGACTCTAGAGCAGCAGAGACATGATTGCTGAAGTGACAAATCACGCTTCTCCGTCTGGCAATCCGATGGACGAATCTGGGTTTGGCGGTTGCCAGGAGAACGGTACTTGTCTGACTGCATTGTGTCAAGTTTGGTGGAGGGGGGATTATGGTGTGGGGTTGTTGTTCCAGTGAAAGGAACTCTTAATGTTTCAGCATTAAGCATGTCGTAATAATTTACGACAATTTCACAGCACATATACATAATCAACCCAAACCAAGCATACTGCCAAGGCAAGAGTGGAAATGTCTTTTTCTCCATTTATGTCTTACCTCTAATGACTTCATGCATGAAAGTCAGTTCACAGATCTCTGCTGTCAAGGAACATGCCACTTTTCTTATTGAACTTGGATGGCTGACATTGGCCGTTGGTGTGGCGCAATGGCTAACACCTCTACGTGCCAGTGAGCTACGACCCCATGTGGGATACTGGGGTTTGATTTCTGGTATGGGTGACTGTGCTAAGCTACACCTATAAGAGTCCTTGGGCAAGACACCTATCACTACAATCACATCTGTAATATGATTAATCTTGTAAGTCGCTCTGGATCGTTAGCTAAATGACATCAATGGAAATGTACATTTTATATTTGGCTTTGAAAATGAGAATCCTCTACTCTCTAATACTGCCATCATTGTTTACAGATCCCCCAGTCTTTAAATATCTTCAAAGTTCAAAGCACATATGACTAACCGGTGTAACATTAAAACCACCTCAATGTATCTACACTCTTTATCCACTTTATCAGCTCCACTGACCATATAGGGCACTCTGTAGTTCCACAGGTACAGACTGTAGTCCATCTGTTTCTCTGTATACTGTATTACCCTGTTCTTCAATGGTCAGGACCCCCACAGGACCACCACAGAGCAGGTATTATGTGGGTGGTGGATCATTCTCAGCGCTGCAGTGTTAGTGTGTGTTGTGCTGGTGTGAGTGGATCAGACACAGCAGTGCTGCTGGACACCTCAGTGTCAGTGCTAGACTGAGAATAGGCCTCCAATCAAAACTATCGAGCCAACAGCGTCCTGTGGGCAGTGTCCTGTGGGCAGCGTCCTGTGACCACGTCTCTGACAATACATCTACAAGGTGGAGCAGCAAGATAGGAGTGTCTAATAGAGTGGACAGTGAGTGGACACAGTGTTTAAACACTCCAGCAGCACTGCTGTGTTTAGTCTTTACATTAGACAGGACCAGTTGACTAGTTCCTTAAGAT
>CM067477.1:30612478-30658263 GCA_034552555.1 Semaprochilodus insignis
TTTACTTAACACGTGAACAAGTAGCTGTTACATGATTCCTTAACATGTGAACATGTTTTTCTTACATGTTTACTTAACATGTGAACATTCAGTTGGTCTATGTTTACTTAATATGTGAGCATACATGTGTTACAGTGATAAGGCCTGTCCCTGCTTTCGTCACATGTGTGGCCGAGCATGAAACTTAAATCATTTGCATGTCTCACAATGTCAAACCTACCCACCAAGTTTCCTGTGGGTTGATTCCCTCTGGGTGCAGCTATTTCTTTTGATTATGCGTGTAATTTTGGATCGGATTTCTTGCAGTGTGCACAATAATGGAGATTTCCATCTGACTCTTGTGCATATAAACACCGAAGCCTTAATCTATAATCCGACTTAAACAGGTTTGCGAAAAACCTTCGCATGAAACCACAACCACTGAGAGTCAAAGCCACGACTGCCTCATATGAAACAGAGTATTTGTTTGCCAAAGCAAAAACAGCCCCATAGAATTGCAGAGAATTTTTTGTGGCAATTAGATGAGTCAATAGATGTCTCAAATGCATCCCTACTGCTAGTGTTTATCCACTACTGCCATGAGGGAAAATTGCTAGCGGTTGTTTTGCTGTGCGCTGGAGGGAACATGCATGGGGAGATGTATCTTTGAAAAACTCAATAGTAAATTGAACAAAATGGGTCGGTGCCACATACATAGCAGGTGTTATGATGCGGAAAAATAAGGATCTGATAGTATAATGGTTCACAGTGTAGCTCCCCATGTTTACTGTGATCACTGTATTAGAGGACCTTGCTGGAAAGAAACTTCCAATCATAGTTGAGCAGACCGCAACGCAGACTGTTAACCTGATTTAGACTTTTCATATGGATGGCAAATATGGTTGCATCAATAGTTAGATCTAGTACTAACAGAATGGATTCTTTAATATGTGCCTTGAGATTTTGGGTTAGTGCAAATGGGTGGTAGACATTTAAGCTGGTAACAGGGGACTTCTTCAGCAATGACCGGTAATTTGAAGCACGCTGGGAGTGCATTTACAGACAGCACATGGACACTTGGGATGTGTCTTGGATGTGTCTACACTAGCGCAGAAGGCTGCTCACCTGTTCTACAATCAGGTGTGTTATAATTCCATGTTATTTCACTTACAAGTAATAGACATAAAAGGTTTAGCTTTAGGTTTTGCATTTGGAATCCGTCACTGTTATAGGCAAAGAGCTTCCAGCAAAGTAAGGCATAATTAGAGCGGAAACTGAAAACAAACCCATGAGAGAGATGTGTGACCAAACCAACATACCGGTGAGCTCGGACATTTTAAATAGCCAAAAAGACCATGGAAAACAACTGTGGTGGATCAGACATTTAGAATTACAAAAACGATGTATTCTTTAGAATAAAATAATAAGCTAATTTCCAACAGCTGTCCACATCAAAAGGCAACCTTCCAAGAGACATATCTGTGTCCAAGTCAACAATTAAGAGAAGCCTTCACCAGTGTAAATACTGAGGGTTTACCACATGCTGCAAGCCATTGGTAAACCTCAAAAATAGAAAGATAGATCAAAGTTTATCATCTAAAAATAATCTAAAAAAAGCTCTTGTGAACATACTTATAAATACTTATGACACTTATGAAAGTATCTTATAAACAGATGACACAACGATCGTGTGTACCAGAACTATATGAGAAAGAAGTATATGGAGAAGGAAGGAATGGATACATCAAGCATCCACCTCATCCATCAAGCATGGTGGAGGTAGTTTTATGGCGAGGCCATGTGTAACTGTGGAACTGGTTCCCTTGTATTTATCGATGATGTGATTGCTAAGAAAAGCAGCAGGATGAATTCTAAAGTGCGTTGAGGTCTAAGTTCTAGTCCAGTCCTGCCAAATGCTTTTTCAAAACTTGGAAGGCGTGTCACGGTAGGAGTCCGTGTAAGTGGCTAAGCTCGTCCAATCGAGCATGCATTTAATTTTACAGAGGGCAAAACGGGAGGTAAACCAGCTTTAGAAAAGGCAGCTGTAGTAAGTTTGTCTACTTATGAGCCCCCAAAGTTGAATGTCTGCTCTTTGAACTTGTAGTTATTATTTAATGTAAACTCCAACATGGTAGACAACTAGCATCAAAACATTTATGGACCTGTATATCCATACCGCTGAATTTTCTACAGCCATGACGTAACAACATCACACCCAGGTCAAAGCCTATATTGCCCTTGCTGAGGCTATGGTTACGTGAATAGATCTCTGAGTCTAAAAAAACTACTCAGATATCATTCTAGCACTTGTGATGAGAAAGAGAAGAGGAACCGACTGCAGTTGATAAGATAGGTGCTAACCTAGCTAATGCTAGCACCTACGGGCAAATGAAGCCCATGTTTCAGTTATCAGGCTTGTCAGTCAGAAAAGGGCTGATGAAGATAGCTAGCTATCTAACGTAGGTGCCGCTAAGGCTAGCTATATTCTCTAGACAGCACATCAAACGGCTAACAGCCAGAACATGACCATGTGGGTTCATAGCAAGAAACACCCTATAAAACCCGCAGTCTAGTCAAGGGTCTCCACAAAGGGCCAGTTTGACGTTTGCCAGTGGGAGCTAACATTAGCTACGTTCTAGCTAGCTATAGCTAGATAACATTAGAGCCCACTCCCACCAAACTTTGTTCTTCTTCATTGGTGTAGCAATTGTAAATTATCAGCTGCAGCCGTTTCCTATAATGATAACTGAGAAGTTTTCTGGACTCGATTTAAACAACAACAAACAAAGAACTGCTGCGGTCAGTAGAGGTTTGGACCTGGACGTGTTAACAAGCGGACTGGAGCAGAAGAACTGAACCCTTTTTAACCCACAGTGGTGATGAATGAACAAGGAAGCGACTGTAAAAGGTTTACAGATTCTGTGTTATTGTTACTGTGTCTTTCTCTTATTGTCACCAGCCTGAACTGAAGCGGTTCTGAGTTCTGAGTGAGCTAGGTGGAGTGTATTTTGCAGGTCACATTTATTGAAGATAAAAGGGAAAAGGTGAATATCCTAATCCCAAAATTAAAAACTCACAATACCTACCCAACAAACGAATATCTGAATAGCCCAATACTCAGATTCAGCCCTATGAGACGCTGGTCAAAATGTAAACGAAAACAGTTTTTAATAATGTAAAATCATTTAAACCCTATAATTTATTGAAATTTCTTTAAAGGGGGCATATAAAATGTCTAAAATGAAAATGTTTGTTTTCTGAAAAACATCATAACAACATGACTGACTCTTGTAAAAGAGTCTGGGTGCTAAACTGAGCAGTTGAAATCCTATTTTGAGCAAGAATGGGAAACATTTCACTTTCAAAAATGGTCCCCTCGGTTCCCAAACCCTTCCCAAACTGAGTGTTGTTAAAAGATGAACATGAGCCTGTTAGCAACTGTTTTGAAATGTATTGCTGGCATCAAATTAAAAAATGGACATATTTTTTCCATAAGCAATATAATTGCTATGTTGTCTTTGTACTACCTTCAATTAAATAGAGGTTCTAAATGATTCTCACAGCACTGTATTCTATTTTTGTCTACATTTTGCACAGCAGCCCCACAGTTTTGGAAATCTATTCTAAATCTGTTTGAAATTATGACTCACTTTTTAAATTACTGTCATAAAAATACGAAATTTCATATTATTATTTTAAGAAGAAATGCTGCCATGAAGAAAGCTTACTCTGTAATATACACGCAAATCACAAGTAACTCAGATTACTACATCATCAGCATTATTCAGGATCAGCAATAGCCGAACAATGGTAATATTTATTATACCTACTGTGAGTAGCTCCTGTACACATCAGCAGCAGTACAGCGATGACCTGCACTTGGTTTGGTTCCAGAACACAAACCATGACCAGCGAACTGGAGAATAAAGAACATTGTGTGAACCTCACTTGGACCTTTACCCTAACCACACAGTAAGTCCTTCCCCCAACATCACTGAGAAGAAGGACGTTTACTCATGTTTGAGAGCTGACTTCCTGCGTTCACGCATAACTGTAAACCACGGTGAGCATTAACACCAGCTCAACTGTGCGTATTGAAATACTTCACTAGGTAGTGCACTTATCCTTTATATATGGCTCTGGATAAACTGAAGAGACCACCTCAAAATGATCAGTTTCTCTAGTTGTACAGTTTCTGGGTTTGTGTTGGACCAAAATGATCAGTACTACTGGAAACACGTCTCCCAAATTCCAGATCAGATATTGTATTTAGATCTGTTTATTTAGAAAATCACTAATGACCCTCCAGAAGCCTGTTTTTAGCACCGTGCTCGCTGTGCATTTCACCCCAGCCACCGCTCGCCAGTCTTTCTGTAGGTCACTTGAGGTCATCTTACGGCAGTTAAGTGACATTGGAATGAGGTGGTGCTCATCACGGTCAGTAGAGAGTGGTTTCGTCCCTCTGCCGGTCTGTAGCTGTGTTGTCCTGTGTGTTTGCTGCTTGACCTTGTTCTTATGAACCAGACGCTCACTGTATCTGCCAGTAAAGCTAGAACCCAACCTTCTGTTCCTCACTAAGAACCTGCTGTACATGTGGAGATGCTGATTTAAAAAGAAACTGGAGTGGACTCTTATTTATTTCCAGAGCTGTATGTCAGTGTATTGTTCTCTCTAGGTATAAAAAAAAAAAAAAAAAAAAAAAAAAAAAAAAAAAAAAAAAAGTTTTAGACTCTAACGGAACACTAAGCACAAGTCCCTGCAGCGAGTAGTGAGGACGGCTGAGAAGATCATCGGCATCTCTCTCCCCACCATCACAGACATTTACACTACACGCTGCATCCGCAAAGCAAACAGCATTGTGGATGACCACACACACCCCTCACACACACTCTTCACCCTCCTACCGTCTGGAAAGAGGTACAGAAGCATCCGGGCCCTCACATCCAGACTGTGCAACAGCTTCTTTCCCCAAGCCATCAGACTCCTTAACAACCAGAGTCTGGTCTGAATAACTGCACACATTTCTGTGACTGGACTGAACGCACACACACACACACACACACACAAAATCTCATCTCTTAAATCTGTCTACACAAACTTAAGGAGTAAATGTTTACATTTATACCACATATTGACATAACTGCTGCTAAAAACAATGTTCAATGACATAACTGCTGCTATGTAACTGCTAAAAACAATGTTCAATGTTCAATGTCCATCTTTAAAAAATGGACATAACTGCACTTTACTGCTCCCTCCTTGTATTTATTGTTTGCTGTTTTGTATATTGTAAATTGTCTTGTAAATCTATTGTATTTATTGTTCTATGTAGCACCTTGGTCCTGGAGGAACGCTGTTTCGTTTCACTGTGTACGGTACACCACTGTATATGGTTGAAATGACAATAAAAAACTACTTGACTTGACTTGACTTGACTACTATGTCGCTCTGGATGAGAGCATCTGCTAAATGCCTTAAATGTAAATGTAAACTGTGAGCAAGTTCTGTAATTTCACAGCATATATTCACACAAACGTGCTGTTTCCTGAAGTTACAACATGTGATTGTGTGGTGTTGTGAATTTTGGGTGCCCATGTCCATTCTGAAGAATTCCTCTAATGAACAATCTCTGAATCCCCAAAATATGGGGAAAGGAAAGACATTACCCCACCCATTCACAGTGAAGTGACGTTTGGTGGCGCTGACGTGGTGTTAAGGGCAGTCGTCATAACAGTCTGTGTGCAAGTAGTGCTGCTGTCTTCCAATGGTGCTGACACTAACCGGGTGGCCCATGGAGGGCATCACTGCTAGCTGAATGTCCACAATCGTGGCTGTTGGGTCAGTCAGGTACAGTGATAAGGCCCGTCCTTGCTTACATCACACGCACAGCCGAGCATGAAACTTTGATCATTTGCATGTCTCAGAGTCTCAAACCTATCCACCAAGTTTCATTCCTGTCGGTTGGTTCCGTCTGGGTGCAGCTATTCTTTTGATGGTGAGTGTATATCAGTCGGAAGTGTTTAATTGTAATGGATAAGGTAAGGTTGGAAAATGGCCATACTTAAAACCACTTTAATGTTTAAAGTAAAATAATAAAAATATAATATTGGTATACATCCTTAAATTTAAACAATGTACAGTGAAATACTATAAGCTTGATGCCAAAAGGTATTTCAATGAGTTTCATTCAACATTCAACAGAGCATATTAACACAGTAACAGCAAGGAACAGTGGAACAGTTTAGTTTTACCCATGTGCCTTAAATGTATTCTAAATATATTTCCTTATGAATTCATAATGTCACTATTACCAAATATCCACTCCATGTTCAATATTAGGCCATCACAATTTTCCAGACTAATTTGTCCAGTTGTTGTACAGAGAAACCAAAACCCATACATTAATGTGATGAATGAAATATGAAGTAAAAGCAAACATGCCTTTCCAAAATAAGACCTGAGCACAGCACCAACGTACCAAATTGCCTGAACTGCAGTGGCACCTCTTAGTGTCTATAAGGTTTTTCACACTTTTGATCTGAAACAAAATGCTAAACCTCAAAAGTCATAGGTGTGACCAAAAGCAGTTGCCTAGCACTATTTGCTGTTCAAGTTGTAAGCACAGAAGGCTAGCTAAGTAGACAGCATTACTTATTTAGACAGCATTACTTATTAGGGCTATACTGCCCCCCAATGCTCCCTAATAAGCAACAGTGATTCTTCTGTTCAGGATCCAAATAAATGCCTACAATTTTAAGGAGCTCCATAATTATCTCATAATATCTCGAAATGCATTCATGATAAAGTAAACACATTACCAAGCATAACCATAAATTATATATATTTTTTATTTATTTACAATGAGTCATTTTAACATGAAATTGAAGAATTGTGGTGCTTTGCAGAAGAAACAAAGGGAAAGAAGTAATCACTAGAATGGTTTAGTTCAACAGCTATGCTAAAGTCTCGCCTTCTTCTCCTTGAGTGCTATAAAAAGAGGCCTTTCTTAAAGGTTTGCCCATCATTTGTGGCATATACAGCTTATACTGACAGCATAAGGCATGTCATGCTAGGACCCTGCTGATTGTAATGATTTAAATATTAAAATTATGAGGCATTCTGGATAATAACTTAACTGCAATTCAATTGTAGCTTTCTTAGTCAATTTAGGATCCCTCACAGCTCTATTCATTCTGGACAAATCAAACATTACTTCATTTTAAATACAGAGGCATGCTGAAGTCCAGACAGGATGGCCTCTTTTTAGGGGCAGTTGTGGGCTGGAGGTTCAGGAAGGATTGCTGGTTCAATTCCCTGAACCGACAGTAACGACTGAAGCGCCCTTAAGCAAGGCATCTAACCCCCAACTGCTTCTTGGGTGTTGTGGCTAGGGCTGCCCACCGCTCTGGGCAAATGTGTGTGTGTGTGTGTTCCACTTGACGGATTGGGTTAAATGCAGAAGACAAATTCCTCTGTGTGCAAACACAAATGGCAAAGCAGGGTTAAAACAGGACCTGAGTAAAACTACAAATCTAGCTCCTGAACTTCAGTGGAACTTCAGTATCTATGTTTTTCACACTTGCTTGAATGAGCATGCTAATCTGCCACTCAGAGGTGTGAGCAAATGCAGATGTCACCTGAGCTTGCAGCACCATTTCCTGTTCCACCAAGGTCTCTCTAAGTAAGTAGCATTATTGTGCATTTAAGTCCTACACTTCAAGCTCTACCTAATTAGAAGTGATAACTGCATAATGGGGCCATAGGTAAATAGACTAATGCATGGCTACATGTTCAAGGAACTCCAGAATTATCTCATAATACCTCTGAATACACTCATCACAAAAAAAAGTTGCACCTATATGGAAACAACTTGGTGGGTAGGTTTGACATTGTGAGACATGCAAATGATTCAAGTTTAATTCTTGGCTGTGCGTGTGACGTAAGCAAGGATGGGCCTTATCGCTGTACATGATTGACTATACAAGGTCGTCCTGTTGTGCATGCTTTCCATTCTGACTCATCCATTGTGTTGGCAGTATCCTTTGCAAGCGAAATATGCCTCAGTGAAGAGTTCGAAAGCAATTAGCGCAGCTGGGAGAGTTTGAGAGGATTACACCGTAGGGTTCTGTGAAGCGGGATGGTCTTTTCGACATATTGCATGCCATACTGGTGATGCTACCATAGCACGCTGTTGGTGGCAGTGGATAGAAGAAGGCCAGCACCAGCAACATGAAGGATCTGGGAGACCTACATGAACCATGGAGAGAGAGAACCAACGAATTGTCCAACATGCACGGAGTGACCCAACAGCCACGACTACTAGCAGTGATGCCCTCCATGAGTCATCCTGTTAGTGCCAGCACCATTGACAGACGGCTGCACAATGCAGGACTACATGCACACAGACCGTCACAACGACTGTCCTTAACACCACGTCAACATCACCAAAGACTATAATGGTGTCGTACCAGACTGTCATGGAGTGTATGCCAAGGTGCCAAACTCCATTGCATGCTCACTCATCATGCAGCTTTGCAAAGATGGTCGCCAAGTAGGGTGGCCACATTCAACTTCCAGTCCTCCATCCGACGCAGTACCTGGACAGACACCTATTAGCCCTCTTTTCGGGATGAACTATTTAAAATGTTCACTCGCCAACAATATTATGTGAGCCATTGGCTCACTTCTGTGTCCAAAGACATGCCTTGCATTTCATTGGTTTAACAAGGTCATGTGACATCATGACTCACCTACCGGCTAACCACAGGTCAGCCCTGTAAATGCTAGGCTGCGTCCGAAACGGCCTACTACCATACTACTCAGTAGGCGAAAGCCATAGGCGAGAATGTGTAGTGTGTCCGAATCCGCAGTAGTCATAAAGCAGTAGGCGAAGGTTCCCCGGATGACATACTGCTTCCGGTGAGATTTTCAAGTATGTGAGCACAGCACACTGTGCTATCCCATGATTCCACTGGAGCTGTGGAGGCGTTCCGAGCTGAGGAAGAAAAATGGCGGAAAGCGGGACGTCGGGTCTGTACAAGTGTAAAGTCTACAACTAAAAACATCTTAAAATGTTAAGGTTTTGTGCAACACCAAGTAACGTTATGAACCGCTTTGCGGCGAATATAAAGCCCATTTTACATGTTTATATGTTTCTGAAGTGTTATTAATGTAACTTGCAGTGAATGCAAGCTAAGGCAACATAACTTAATGCTATATTAGCTAGCTAGCTAGTTAGCCAGCCAAGTTTCCTGTCGTACCGATAGTGAATAAATTTATCTCAGTTTCCCAACAACCCAAAATACGTGTGTGCTAGTAGGACTTTGAATGAACGGCGGGACTTCTACAGTGGTGGCGTGACGTCTTATGTCAAATGACGTTGGCAAGAGGCGGACGTAGTACGTCCAAGGTTGCGTGGATACTACGTACTCGCTTAGTGAAAGAGCCTACTGCTTCACCGGTCGAGCCGTGCGCACTGGGTTCAATCTAGTACTTGCTGACTAAGTAGGCAATTTCGGACACAGCCCTAGTCAATTAGTAAGCTCCCATCTGACTCACGAATGCCATCCATTCCTCCCAGTTAGGCGAGTAAAGCAATCTTGTATGTGTTATATAAGTTAGGTTATGATTTTAATTCTGTTCTGTATCGTGCACGACACCCACCGCCTTATTACGTCCTCCTTTCCGGGGCCACCCTGCTGCCAAGTGACTTTTTTTGTCTAGGATTTTAGGTCGTTACACCAGCATTGTTTTGTTTTTGTTTTTTTTTCACAGAACCTTGTAATAAAGTGAGATTTGCTCCTTTTCTCATCCTATTCTACTAAACCTTAAGCAGTACTAACTTATGGTGCCTGCACACCCGAACTGCACTTAAGGTGGACTGGAAAAGTTGAATAAGAAGCTGGCGAATACGAAGCTAACTTCTAATCAAAAGTGTCTAATCTAAGTTTAAGATTTAAGATTTAAGCGGTGTCTCTTTATCACCGACTCTGGCGCTCTCTTGGTTAAAATTAAGTGGAGTCTCCCGGCCTGGAGAGGGCGATATTTGAAGCCAAAGTTCCCGGATGTGCCCATCTGCTGACGCACCCTTTGAGTGCTCCCTAGGTAGGCGGCCTTAGTTCGCGTATGGCACGCGCCCCTGTCATAGACCACTTCCAGCCCGTCCCTACGCGGTGTGAGTGGAGAAGATGGCGGGCGGTGCGGGCTCTCTAGCAGCGCTGTGGACCGAAGTGAACCGCTGTGGACAGAACGGCGACTTCACCAGAGCTCTCAAGGCTGTCAACAAAAGTAACCAATACAATAATGATTCCCTTTTGCCTGTTGTCTGGAAATTTGGACCCGAGTGCAGTACGATATAACTGTAGCTGATTTGCGCTAGCCGGTTAGCATGGAACTTGCTAAGCTAACCTCGCTCGGCTAACGGTAGCTGGCGAGTTGCGAGTTTCCTACACTGAGCAAAAACTGTGGTTTATGTAGTGTAGGCACGGTTAACTGCTGTCTGTCGTGTTTTCTTCGCCATGTTTTATTTTCTTCCACTGTGTCTTTAAGGGGTCGCCGTATGTCTGTGTTGGCTGTATGTGTAATGAATGATTACGTGTCCATTAGGATTTGCAGTGAAGAAGACCCAGCTGGCCCAGTCACACTGCTTTCCTCAAAGATATCAGGGTTTCTTGGCCATTTTGTCCATATCCTACAAAGACAACCAACCACAACCCTGCTTGGGCCTCGTCCCACAGTGTTTGGTCATTTTTCTGCTCTTACAGTTGTTATTAAAGAAGAATTCCTTTAATTTAAACCTAAATTCTGCATAATTCAGCCATTGGGGTGTAAACAGAGTCATTCGGAGTGACATGGTATTAAACACCTCTTCCTAGAGAAACTTACAGGGTCCGGACTGTTCACGGCATTAGGAATAGGACCTGGTGATCTGAAGCATATATAAGGCACATAAAGCTGACTTCTGCCAGCAACACTACCATGAAACAGTGTCCCCAGCATGTGTGGTAGCTCACTGTGAGGTAGCTTTAAATGGCATTACAATGCTTCAGATGTCTGTTACCTCTGACCACCACCTTTATGAACAATTCTGGTTCGGTTCCTCTAGGACGGGTCATTTCCCATCACACCCATCTTAATTCCTGTGTTTGCATTTTAATGCTGTAATTAGGTAGAGATTTTTTAAAAAGTTGGTGGACTTCCCCTTTATAATCTGCTTTTGAACTGGTGAGCTGACTGTGGTATGTTGCAGCGACTAGGCCTCACTGGAGTAAACGGGGTTTACAGTAAAATTACATCTGGGCTTTCGAAGTCTGGTCCTGGAGGACCACAAGTCTGCACGAGCCTACTGTTGTCAGTTCATAACCAGGTTTAGAAGATGTGCAGCCTGTACTGGACTCTGCCACTTCAGTATCAGAGCTGGACATGCTTGATAACAAGACAACGTATTAGATGTGTAATTAAATGAAATGCTTCTCAGCAGGACCTCTTACTTACCGTAAGTCCTGGTAAATGGTTCATATATCGTGTAGTGTAGCTTGTCGATCGGTGATTGATGTTCTGTTTACCTTTACTGTTCATGATGTCATCTGTTTGATATTGTAAGTGTGTGTGCATTGGTCTGATAATGGTCTTTACTTTTACAGTTCTCCATGAAAACAGGGATGACGTGACGGCGCTTCGCTGTAAAATCGTATGCCTTATTCAGAATGGCGGTTTCAAGGAGGCACTGAATGTCATAAACACGCACACCAAGTCACTCACGAGGTAAGGAGTGTGCCTTAAGCAAGTTTATGCTCCTGCAGGTTCACCCTGGAGTAGTTCTTCGACCAGGGCCCATGTTCATGAAGCTTCCTGCCTTGTTTACTAGAGCCTTGTTCACGTTTACCAGGGGAGGTGCTGTGATTTGAGTGGTTATTGACAAGATCGGAGATTTTACTCAAGTATGAATCTGCCATCTGTGTGGTTTGTACAAGTGTGCTAAGTTATAATTAAGATAAGATAAGATAATCCTTTATTAATCCCACAGTGGGGAAATTTACAATGTTACAGCAGCACAGAGGAAAGAACAGAAGTGTCTGGAAATATACAAATAATAAATAAGATCTATATATACAAAAAATACAGAAAATATAAACAAAATACTAAAAATTTTAAAGCAGTCTACTTTCTATAATTAACCAAACGCCCTCAGCAATTATGTGACATTCAAATACATAATGGGGTAGGTGGGCAATATGAAATCTTTTATTTATTGAGTGTCATTGTTAAAAAACACTTTGCACTTTTGAGCACAGGAAGTAGTAGGACTCATGTAACCAGTGATGAAGGGGCATGTCATAGTGGCGTAATAACCAAACCTGCTTATACGCAATGACTCGTTGGAAGACGAGGCTAACCAGAAAATTGGAGCTTGAATTTGCGCAATTAATCTATTCTCAAAATTAAAACAGAACCATTGTGCTGTATGGCATTTTTGGACCTAATTAGAATTTACTCCCATCCTGTTGGGTTTTGGGGAATGTTAAACCAGCTTGCTGGACTTGCCTTATGAAGTTCTGTAGGTCATTTAGTGAAAGTTAGTTTTCGTTGTGTGTTTTTTCTGAGCCATTTAATTGTAATCTTAGCTAATGTTTGATGTTATTCTTGATTCTATCCTGGCTGCTGCTCTTAGGGGATAATTTTGGGGGAATTGTCTCATACAAATTGTCCACTCAAATCCCTAATAAATTTAGTACCAAACCTCCCCAGGTAAAATGAATCTAGTTCAAATTGGACATAAGATGTTCCTGACAAAAACAGGTTTTAGGTCAGTATTCTGAGAGGCTTTGTGAATATGGGTCGAGGTTTGTCTCTTTTGAATGATAAGTTGGGGTCAGAGTGTAACGTTTTACATGTTTCAGCATATTTGAATCAATCAGCCCTGCACAAGTTGATCCAATTATGTTGGCGCTTTGATTGTTGAGGTTGTGTTTGCCAGGCTGGGCACTCCGAAATGCTCTCACCCGTGTACTGTGTAATTATGAATCGCTTAATTGCTTTCATTCCGTCATTCCAAACTTAAAATTGCACGTGTTCTGGATAAATGAACTCCAGATAGTGTAACCTAGGGGTATAAATGAGGAATTATATTAGATTTAAAAAATAAATAAACATTACTTTTGTGTTTGGGCTTTGAAATTCTATTCTGTACATTCGTTTTATTTGCTGTTGCATTTCATAACACATGTCAAAAATAGTTAGGTGAGTTGACAAAGGCTTGGACAAACTGGGGTGCTTATTTTTGAAAATCATTTTAGGTTTTGTAGTGTTTTACTTGTGTGTGTCAGTTTGTAGCACATTCACACATACATTGAATATAAAGTTAAAGAGGTTTTTGTGTTCTCACCCTGTTTTGTTTTTAGAGAATGGTGTATTTCAGTTACATGCAGTCAACAGTTCACATGTTTTGTCTTTCCATAGTGACACGATTGGCTTTGAGAAGGCATACTGTGAGTACCGGTTGAACAGAGTGGAGCATGCGTTGAAGACCATTGAAGGAGTCTCTGAACAGACAGACAAACTTAAGGAACTCTATGGCCAAGTGGTAAGAGCATTAGCACAGACTCTGAAGTGGTCTTGGCTTTGGAACCCCTTCCAGACTGATACATTTCAGTAACTTCCGTTGTTTTGCTTGTTGAGGGATGTTAGCATACTTCAAGCCTCTGTTGTTTATAGAGTGAACAGCATAAGCAGTAATGTAGCCTTGACAAATCTAGTTTGATAAATCCCAGTTATCCAACTGCACCAGGCAGCTTGTACATGAACTAAATTTGGTTGAGTGAGTAACTAGGGGGCAGAAACTTGTTTCCTTCAGTAAATAGAATAGTAAGTAAGGATTGTTTGCCGATCAAAAGCAGTTTAGTTTGACATATATGCATAATAGGGATTTAAAACCAAATGTGTTTTCTGATGTGCTCATGCTGTATGCTTCTGCTCTCTGTGTAGCTGTACAGGCTGGAGCGGTACAATGAGTGTGAAGCTGTTTATAAAGACCTGATCCGAAACTCCCAGGATGAGTATGAGGAGGAGAGGAAGACGAACCTGGGTGCAGTGCTGGCTGCAAGGAGCACCTGGGAGAAAGCTGCACCTGTGAGTGAAACCCACACTTGGTAGCTGTCATTGTGTGTCAGTTCTAAATTGCTCTGTATTCATATTTTACACTGTTTGAGGGCAACAGAGATTGAATAGGCTAGTGGTAGACGTTTACCACACTTTGGAAAACAAACAATTTTGTTGTCATTTTTTTAGTAAAGATATTATTAGTAGTAGTAATAATAATAATAATAATAATAGTAGTAAATGTTTATTTAAAGACCACCTTTCAAAGCTCAAAGTGCTTTACAGACACTTGGCATCAGTAATAGGGGAGGAATAATAATAATAATAATAATAAGTAAGTAAATAAGTAAACAAATAAATAAATAAGCATCTACTACATACATACGTATACAAATATGCATATACATAAAAGATAGAATTGATATTTGTGGAATATGAACCCAAGATGATGGCCGCCTTATATTTGCCATTGACTGCTTGTTCTAACTGTTTGCCGAGATAAAGAATATATGGTGAATATACCTTAACTTCAAGAGTTGATGTATAACGTGTATTTATACATATTAAAAAAAAGCATCCGGATCTTCCATAGAACTAACATATGAACTATACTCTGTATTTCTTTACTTGAGATGAGCGACAAGTTCCTTGACAGCCTCACAACAGTAATATAAATGGGACAGATGGCAATCACACTAGTATGAAGCTTTCTATTTCATAAACATCTTGTGCTCCTGGAGTCACTGGTATATGTACTTCATAAATATTTAAGTATTCCTTTATTGAGGCATAATTCAGTGATTAGCGTGTGTTATGAAATCCCTAGGTATTAGTCCCTAATTGTTACCCATTTTAACTGAACTATTCCTTCAATCCCTGGTGTGCCCCATGTAGGGTAAGATTTCAGTAGGCTCTTCGTCCATATTAGTATGCAAGGTGAACATTGCTTGTTCTAGTATTGACCTGCGCTTGTTCTGTCTTTCACGCTGCGTGCAGGAGGACATGGGTCTGCCCGAGAGCACATATGAGCTCTGCTACAACGCTGCCTGCAGTCTGATTGGTCGGGGCCAGCTTCGCCAGGCCATGAAGAAGCTCCAAGAAGCTGAAGGTCAGATACAATATAATGGGGCTTAATGTTGGGAACATCTGTTTTTCCAGTAACTACCACATAATACCTCATAATACAGAAAATGAATGCAGAGCAGAAATCCGCCGTCTGAAAATGTCTGGTTCTGATTTTGGTCCCTGTTTATTCTGTTTGTGGGTGACTTGGATGGTTTTCTCATTGCAGAGCTCTGTAGGATGTCTCTGGCAGAAGACTCTGTGAGTATCTGTACTGCTGCTATGAATGAAAATTGTGACCTGAAGGGAAAACGTGTGTTAGTTGGTAATAAGTTTAATTGTAACCAGACGCTTGTTGTACAGGATGTGACTGAGGAGGACATAGATGCTGAACTGGCAGTGATCCATTCTCAGATGGCTTATGTCATGCAGCTCCAAGGCAGAACAGAGGATGCTTTGCAACTTTATAACCAAGTCATCAAACTGAAGTATGGACACGCACCCAACACGTATACTACATTTACATATTCCTCTCACCATCAATACGTTTTAGCTGATGATTCATTTATGATAGACCTAAACGGTGAATGGTTTTTACTGGAATCACAATTTAAACAATGCAGTTTTATATCTTATATCGGTTATAGCCGATATTATAAACAATATTGTCTTAATCAGTTTTAATTAGGGAAACTGAACTTAATAACATGCAGCTTGTGAGATGTCCAAACCACAACAATCTGGCAGTCTGGCACTTCAGTGAGTTGTACTCACATTCTGGGAAATGTTTAAGTTTAGATACCAAGTTTACTTTTGGTTTGTAAGTTCACATTAAATTTAATGTGCATTCCCAGTTTAAGTGTATCTCTGAAGCATTTAACTTACGGCAAATACCTGTTTCATGCAAGCTGTCATTGAAGCTTGGAGCTCCTCCACATGCACATGCAAGTCGGCATGGTCATGCAGTGATGGTTTTACTGCTGGGCTAGCAAGAGCGTTCTTGTGTGAATGTAAGGATTTGGGGAAACGTTGCTGGTGTGAAAAGAGATGTTTTTTAAGTTTTTTTAAAAATATCCATAAATGTGTGGATAAGGCCTTAATTTACTGTAGTTGCAATATTTAAAATCACAGTATTGGTTAGAAAAATTGCAGCTAGATATGTTACCCACGTTGTTCAGCTGTAACTGGCGTAAAAGTAATGGGACCACTTTAGAATAAGCCTACCCTTATAAAGGATTTATAAATGGTTTAAAAATAGATTGTTATTGGTTATTAGTTAGGTCATAACCACATTATGAAGTGTTAATAAGCAGTTATAACACATTAATAATATGGGCTCCTCTATACGACGTATGTGAATATGTGTTGAAGCTGACGGGGTTTATGTGGACTTATGGAAAAGATAGAGTAGGTTCAGCAAACTTCAGAATCTGAGCTTTAACAGTATAACTGCTTGTGTGTTCACTGTTAGACTACCAACAGGTCACTGCTGCCTGTCTTATTTATGTGTTGTAGCTGCTTATTAATGATTCTGAGGTGTTTATGACCTAATTAAAAGCCATTAGTCAACTCTTTATAAAGGTAGCCTTATTCTAAGTGGTACCAAAGTAATTGCACTTCAGGAATTGCAGTCATCTCAAGCGATTATGTAAATTGTGACAGGTCTATATTAAATCACAATGAAAAGAAATACTTCTTACGCCATGTTCCATTGATCGCTGTCAGGTGGACCAAAGAAAGCAAGTCAAGTGTTACAAAATTCTGAACTTCATGCAAATGAGTACTGAACTTCACTAGCGGTGGCCAAATAATGAGGCTCTGTGTTTTGGTGACGTCACAACCATTGTCAAGCTATTTGCTGAAATAAGTGTTACAGAAGAAAGTTATTAGACATGGTGAGGGAAAAATATATTCAAAATGTATCAACTTTCAGCTTGTGGTATTTTTTTTTTATAGTGTTTTTGATTCTTAATGCTATTAGACCTGCATTTTCTTTGGGGCACCGAACTAGCTTACAGCAGCATCCACTTAACTCTGGACACCTAAACTGGCTTGTTTGCCGACAGTTGACGAGGGAAGCAATTCATATAGTTGTAATGTAAATGCAGCCTCATTCATTTGGAACTCCAGAAAGAGATTGTGTTAGTAATAGATACAAGTTAAACTACAGAACGTACACGGTTTCCCTTTTTGCCAAACAAAACTTGATGAATTAAATATTTCTGAAATACAGATATGTAATATAAAGGTGTTTTACCACCGAGCAGTACAGCATGGTCCGATCTGAACCCTGAACTATTCATACCCTGGTCGAGTACCTGTGTCTGTGTAGGCAGAGCTCTTTGCTTGTGTGGTCACATGACTTCTCACATGAATCTAGTGTTAACTGTTAACACTAAAAACCGTGTCCACAAAGAAGGAATATATAAGGCTCTGACTCTCCTTTTTCTTGCTGGTTGATATTATATCTGACTCCAGTGGTGGATGGTTCTGTTATGAGTTTATTTGACAATCTGTGGTCTGTTCTGGTTTGGTTAGCTTGGTTCCTGGCAAAAACGGGTAACCAAATTCTGCACTAGCACTTAAGTACGATATGGTGCAGTTGGCAGTGGAAATGACACGTGCTGTTGCCATGCTGGTGAGAACAAATGGCATCTTCATCTTTTGAGGCTGTTCTAATACCTGTTTCTCACTCAGGCCATCTGATGTGGGCCTTCTGGCTGTAACTGCCAATAATATCATCACCATCAACAAGGTAACACCTGTCAAACAACAAAATGACTTCTTAACTGTTGAATTGCAGCGTCTTAGAGCTGAATGTGGGTTTGCTCCATTTGCCCATATCTGCTCTCTGTATCTTTTAGGACCAAAATGTGTTCGACTCCAAGAAGAAGGTGAAGTTGATGAATGCAGAAGGTGTGGAATACAAACTGGCCAAGAAACAGCTGCAAGCCATCGAGTTTAACAAAGCACTGCTGGCGATGTATACAAATCAGGTACATCCACACGACAAACACGCCAACTCCTGACAGTACGTTTAGATGAAGCTGAGGAGATGTTGGGTCACTCCTATGAGTTCTGTTTACACCTTGCACTGTCTTATGTCATTGGGATTCAATCATAAGTGGACCATGCCAAGTACAGCTGTGAATGGGGTACTTTTGAGGTGGTCAGGGATGCATATGATGCTTGTAATGTCAACACAAAGCTCTTAAATGCATCCCCAGCAGTAGTTTCCTTTTTGTCTACTTGTTTGTTTCCTTCCATGCTTATGCTTTAAAGGAATTAAGATTTTATTTTTGTCATTATTTATTAGTACTTCTGGCTTAAGCCAAATTCATTGTGTGTGAAACATTTGATAGGCTGACCAGTGCAGGAAGTTGTCATCGACCCTGCGGTCACAGAACCCTGGTCACCCGCGACCTGTNCTCATTTATTTTTAAATTTTTTTTTTTTTTTATTGAATTTAAAAATATTCTTCTGGTTCTGAATCCTGATGGGCTGACCCATTTTAAAGCTTTTGTAAATACTTTGTATATGCACACTTACAGGTGCACACATCAACTGAATTCTGTATTAATCCAACCAGATATTAAATTCCTATTTTTGTGTGCCACCTCATTGTCCTCTGGAAATCTGGTTACAAAGTCATTGTTATTTGTCAGTTAAAGGTGAATCTGTTATCGATCCAGTCCATTTTCTTTCATTGTAGGTCATGTGACTAAAGCCTGTGATATTCTGAGGTCGATAGAGGACTTTAAGCACAAACCAGGAATGGTGAGAGTTTGTCTGTTCTGTTCTCAAGTTTAAATAATAGCTGTTTTAAAGGCCGGACCGAAGACCACATTCCTGTATAACGTTTTGTGTGGGTGTCTGTGCACGACAGGTTTCTGCGTTGGTGACGATGTACACACACGAGGAGGACCTCGATAGTGCCATTGACATCTTCAGCCAGACAATTCAGTATTATCAGTCAGAACAGGTGAGATGTGAAGCTGTAAGTTGCTTTGAGAGACATCCTGTGCATTTTGATCTGTCTTTGTTATATTGTGTATTAATGTGTTATGAGTGAATATCTGATTTACTGTCAGGGTAAGAAGAACAATGGCGAAATCTAATTTAACACCCAAATTACAGCAGCAAGCAGAAGATAACACTTGAAAACATGTTTTCTTAACAACAAAACTCCATGTGTTGAATGAGTAATTAAGGCTGCCTCTTCAGATGGGCTAATTAGCTAGCAGGGCTGACCAGTTTTATGTTGGCTGCAGATGAGGACCTGTTTTCTCCTGAATGGATCAGCTAGATTTAGTTAGCCTAGTTAGCATCACGGGTGCGCTAGTCTCGCATTGCCTCTGTAGGGAGAGTCTGGTCACTTTCAGCATGTAATGTGGCCAAGAACCACCTACTACTGCAGTAATGGGAGATTCAGCTGACACAAAATCACAAGTCTGTTAAGTGGCATGACATGTAGAAAACAGTCACGACATAAACAGCAGAAGTATATGATGGGTGGAGAATCTGTGGCCGAGGCTGCTGTTCACTAGGCGGAACTTGGCTGGAACAAAACAAAGTGGGAGTGTATACATGGAAGTGCAGATAGCCAATCAGAAAGTAGCCGACAGAGTCCTGACAGCGTGGCCGGTTAATGCACTACAGACATTAGGCTTTCCGTCTGTGGTTCAGCATGAATGTCTGCGACTGTTTTCTAACAGTGACATGCTCATGTTCAGGGACTTGTGTTCATGGGAAGCAGGCTATAACATACTTACCATCACAAGCAAAACCATTGTGTTTCACGAAATTGCTGGTTTGTATGTTTTCTCTGTGTGATGGAAATATAACTGACTCAAATAGTGATTTCAGTTTTCTAACACTGACCCCTCAAACGACTGACCGAGTGCTCCAATATGCGTGCACATACTTAATCCTAACTCTTCAAAGACTGCATTTCTAAGAGACATTGAATGAATTAGCTTCAAAAATTCGTAGTGCTTGTGCTGCCTAGCAATATGGTCATTACCTACCGTTTGGATCATGTGCCACAAGGTTTGGAGACCAAATGAAGCGATGTTCTGGACTGATACTACAATTTAAATTCCAGTTATTTTCTGTATATTAAGGTCCAGGGCCTTTTTTTTTGTTAAGAACACCAACATGTATACTTTTTTTCTGGCTAGAGACATAAACATTGAATATAATATGCCAGTTGTGGTACACAGAACAAAGAATTTAGAGCTTCTTATTGGAATGGCTCATGTAGACTTTTTTTATTAATCTGATTACTAAACTGCATGTTACTTGTTTTAATGACTTCTTGACTTCTTGACTTCTTTTCTTTTTTGTTCTTTCTTTCTCAGCCTGGCTCTCCGACCCACCTCTCTCTGGTGCGAGAGGCAGCAGATTTTAAGCTTCGGTACGGGAGGAAGAAGGAGGCCATCAGTGACTTGGAGCAGCTGTGGAAACAGAACACTAAAGATGTGCACACGCTCGCACAGCTCATCTCAGCTTACTCACTCGTGGACCAGGACAAGGCCAAGGCGTATCCTTGTGCAGTGCATATGCTCTCATTTGCATATTGTTATTTTTTATTTTTATTTTTTTTTGTGGTATCAGTATCATAAGCGCTCATTGTGTGATTATGGTTACAAAAACACTGTATATTGTGCAGGCCTCCTCCAGATCAAGAATATCATAAAATTCCAACCACAAATTCCACTCAGTTTAATACAACCAGCAGGAGACAACGGTTCAAGAGCTCCTACAACATATAGAACTTCTTTTACCCATTATCCAGTGTTTTGACATGTCTACAGCTCATACACCAGTTATTTGCATGTACACAAACATTAATCAACCCAGATTGAAATGACAGAATTCTAGCAAAGTGGAAAATCAGACAGCGAACACTCAGTTAACGCATGTCTGGCCTGTGTCATTTGCACATTTGAGTTTTTCCTGAGCTCCTGTCTCTCTCAGGCTGAGTAAGCACCTCCCCTCCCCCGACACCATGTCTTTTAATATAGACGTAGACGAACTGGAGAACTCTCATGGAGCCACTTACGTCAGGAAGAAAGCTGCCAAAGTTGCAGGGGAAAATGTGCCCAAGGAACAGGGGTACGTAGTTTACATCTCTTTGGGTCATTGGGTGTGGGTTTAGTGCTTTAGTGTTTGGTTTGTCTATTTTCTGCTGTAAATAATTGCACCAGTGTGTTTTTTTTTTTTTGTGTGTGTGTTCATGTTTTTTAAATTATAAATCTTGAGTAATAATTGAGTAAAATAATTCAAAGTATTGAGTCAAATCAAAATATGCTGTGCTCAGTAATTTGCTATAAATGAACTAGTATTGCTCATGAAACAATCAAATGCTTCCATTGGTTTGCTTTCCATTATACTGCTTTGTCCATTTAATGTTTTTATGTTCATATTTGTTTATTCTAGCCAAGGGGATGTCAAGAAGAAGAAGAAAAAGAAGAAGGGTATGTTTGTATCTGTATATTTTTGTCCTTCGTTTTTTTTTTTTTTTTTTTTTTTTTTTTGATTGTGAAAGTGTGGGTTATTTCAGCTCTGTGTTCCAACACTTGCTTCCTCAGGTAAACTGCCCAAAAACTGTGACCCTAAATCGACTCCTGATCCTGAGCGCTGGCTGCCAATGAGGGAGCGATCGTATTATCGTGGCAGAAAGAAGGGCAAGAAGAAGGAGCAGGTGGGCCGAGGAACTCAGGGAGCCACATCAGGAGCTACAGCAGAACTGTGAGTTTATATACCACCACCAGGTGGAGACAACACCCAAACACAACAGCTCAGAAAAGCTCCTGTAACACTGAGAACTGAGAATGTTTGAATAGCTTTAGGTGAGTTTAACACCGAAGCATTTATAGAGATGCCTGCACTGCCAAAAAAGGGCTCGTAACTATAAAAGGTTTAAGCACATGAGGTTTAATATAATCTGTACGTTCTGTATGTTGATATGATCTGTATTTTGATGCAAGATTTTTATTTATTTCAGTGTTAGTTCTGACTCCTTGTGAGTTTCTGATAGCCTGCTTTCACCGCCTCACTCTGTTTCTCTGCTGTTTCTGTGTGACCCAGAGACGCCAGCAAGACGGCCAGCAGCCCCCCCACCTCCCCGCGGCCAGGCTCTGGCACAGGCTCCGCCCCCAACGTGGTGCCACCAAGACAACAGAAACCTGCAGCTTCTGGAGCAACGCGCAAAAAAGCCCCACAGAAAAAGAAGAAAGGTGGAAAAGGAGGATGGTAGAGCGGTTGACGAAGAGCCCCATAGTCATTCCCAGCCCCTTCTTTATGTGGGCCTCCATGGAGATTTGCAAAGCACTGGATACTGGAATTTTGATGGCTGTGATCTGTCGTCGCCCCCTAGTGGGCTGGATGAAGGGCCTACTGTAAAACATCTTGTCCAGTCAAATATGCAAGGAGAGATCAGGGGAAGGGAATGACTTTTGGAATGGACAGACATGAGGATACAGATGTAGAATAAACAGAAACTGACCCAGGGAGAGTATTTTTAACCATCATCGCATACATTGTACAGGGCCATGACTGTACATGTTAATAATTTAAAATTCCTAATTTTTTTTTCTTTAATTCAGCAAAATATCAGGTGAGCTTTCAAAAACATCAACATTTTCAGTTTCACGTTTTTATTTTTATTGTTTTGCGCATAAATGCTTAGGAATATCTACCTGTTGTGCAGGGAACGTTGCTTTTTCCCCACTGTTTTATTTTCCCTAATCGGATCATAAGTTAATTGGTTAACGTTGCCTGGTAAGTGTGTATGTTCCACAGAAAACGGCTACTTTATGTCAACCAAAAAGAAAACGAAGAAAAGCGGCTGTTTATGCAAAATTCAAATTCTATTTATTTTTTAAACTCCTGGATCAAGCTCACTTGTGATTATCATTTCTAAGAAGGTGTCTCCTTCAGCTGTTCCCCATTGTAGTGGAGGCTGAAAGTGGAAATATGAAAGTATAGTCCCAATGTAAAGTCTTAATAAATAGATTTTCCTTGAAAGTACAATGTGAGCTGTGTCTCTTTTACCATGGCCCTTCGGTTGGTTGGTTGGTGGCTTTCAGGTTGAAGCAAGATGTAGGTATTCAGTTACTGTAGAAATGCTGAAACAGGACAGCGTTGTTCATGCATTTAACTGTGGCCTTCTTTAAAAAGGTTTCAGCGTATGAATCAAACCCATGGGGGCTGGAGGTTAGGGAACCAGCCTTGGAACCGGAGGGTCGCCGCTTCGATTCCCTCAACTGACAGTAACGACTGAAGTCCCCTCAAGCAAGTCACCTAACTCACCAAATGCTCCCCGGGCGCCGTGGGTAGGGCTGCCCATCGCTCCGGGCAAGTGTGCTCACTGCCCCCTAGTGTATGTGGGTGTTTCACTTCACGGATGGGTGAAATGTGGAAGACAAATTCCTCTGTGTGCAAAATCACAAATGGCAAAACTCTGTACTCAGGGAATGATTGGCCTCACCTAATAATAATGTGCACTCATATGAGAGATGGGCAAAAACAATGCTGCAAACTGAAAAAAAAAATATGATAACTGTATGTCACAATATTTAATTTTTAGACCATCAGCTGGAACAGAGAAAAAAGAACCAGCAGTGCTACATATTAAAAATACTATGAGCTGTGAATGTAATTATTGTTATTCAGTATTTATACATGGTGTTGCACTAAATCTAGTTCACCTGCATTAGTTTTGCTCTCTATACTGTTCTGAAATCAGTTAGATGTTGGCTATATCGATAACAATCCATGTTGTCATATTGCCCAGCCCTAGTTCATATACGTCCTCTCAACACTTGACCAACAATCTTCTTTATAAACTTTATAGTGTTGTAACTAGCCTTAGTATCAATTAATCATTTAATACTTGGTTATGAGTTGTAGTTGTGTGAGTTAGATCTATAAAATGATCAGTGAGCTAATGTTGATATCATTTGGTAATTTCAGGGCAAAGGTTTTTGATTTTAGACTAGAATTAAAAATAATAATAAAAGATTGTTAACTGGCACATATCTCCAGAGTCAGTACTGATAGGCTAATATGATTCTACTGGCATATTTACATCGACATAGCAAAAGTCATGGGCTAGCACTATGTACCTTGTATATGTAGTGCTGTTTCCTCCGGGGGGCGGCTTGGGAAAGCCCACTCCTGTACAGTGTGGTGAGGTGTTATCTTGTAAGGTTGTACACTTGAATACCAGCTAATATGTTGCCATATCAACCTCACTAGTGGGCTGAGAACGGTCCAACACCTAAACAACATCTGGATATTGTTTGTCCTGTTGTGTTGTTTTTGATAATGAATGGAGTAGAGGGATTCTAACTGCAGCAACACATAGGCTGCACTTACATCCGTATAGTAGACATAAGATCACCCCCCACACCCCCCAAACAAGAGTCACCTGTCACTGTAACGTACCTAACACAGTGTAATACCTCCACAAGCACCAATAACAGCTGTGACTGGATTTGGCATGGACTGGACAAGTTTCTGGATGTAGGCCACATCAATGTCCAGATGGAATGTAAGATGTTTGGTCCAGATTTGGTGGAGGCCTTCCCTGGCACAATTCCGAGGGGAGTTTCCTGTAGACTAGGATTTTATCCACTGCTGGTAGACCCGTATGACCGTACACTTCCACACACCTGCAGATTCAGCTACTTCCTTCACACTATGGTCTTTGGCACGCCCAAATGCAGTCACTCCTTTTAGCCAATCATTAACATCTGCTTTGGAGCCATTTACCACATATGACAGTTGAATACATATTTTTATATTTAACTACATTTATAGATTCTTGAACTGTAACTGGCACGCTGAAACGTTAAACAACTCCCGAAAGCAGAACTGCAGGGGTTAATGTACCGATAAGCTTGTTTGGTGATATATTAATGTTTAAACGGTGTATGTTTTTTTCCATATAATCATAATATCCTTATTAAAACGTATTTAAACTGTGTCTGTAGTTTTTGTGCGGCTTTTCCTTTTTTAGGGGGTTTAATTTTATTTTGGCTGCAAGCAATTTGATAACCCTGTCCCCACAGCGCCCTCTGCTGGAAGCAGCTTGCGGAGGGTAGCGTATTTCGGTGCAACACCGGAAAACGTGTCGACTGTCTAATCCACTTGTGGAGCCTCTGTATCTGTTTTGAGCGCTTGGTTATGACTGTAAGTTTGTAAGAGGCGCTGAATATATTTACTCCTGCAGAACCTCCACCAACGCAGTAAAACATGCCCGGTTTGCGAGAAGCTGGTTTGGTGGGCGCCGCTCTCGCAGTGGCCGGGGGCTTCGCCTTTATCATCTGGAGTTTGATACAGACCAAGAAGAAACACGAACCGAGGAAAGTAAACCGGCTTTTACACACCGAGAAACACGCAAGACCAACCGAGAAGGAACGGAGGACCGACAGCGCCCGACAGACTCCGACAGTGTCTGAGGTTTGTTTCCCAGTTTAACGTCTTTACCAGCAACAACCAGCTAACCTTCCTCCCCCGAAGTCCCCTAAACATATGCCGTCACCGCCTTTAGGTAGCGTTATAACCTGTTCTGGGTTGTTTAGTGAGGTTGTTAATGCTGTAGTGTGTAGAGGCTTTAGCTGCTGAGGTAGAGCTGTACTTGGTTTAGTCTGTACTGCGGTAATAGCCTAATTCAGCTGCCTTATATAGCTAGAGCTGTAGCTGCTTCAGTTAGGGTTATAACTGATTTAGGTGGTTTAGTTAGGGTTATAACTGGTTTAGTTAGGGTTATAACTGATTTAGGTGGTTTAGTTAGGGTTATAACTGCTTCAGTTAGGGTTATAACTGGTTTAGGTAGTTTAGTCAGGGTTATAACTGCTTTAGATAGTTTAGTTAGGGTTATAACTGATTTAGGTAGTTTAGTTAGGGCTATAACTGCTTGAGTTAGGGTTATACCTGATTTAGGTAGTTTAATTAGGGTTATAACTGCTTTAGTTAGTGTTATAACTGCTTTAGTTAGGTTTATAACTGCTTTTGGTAGTTTATACTGTTATAACTGTTTTATAAGCAACACACTTTGAGTTACTGAAGTTATAATTGCTTTTTTAAGTATTACAACTGTTTTAATTATTCAGTAGTTAAATATAGTCAGTAGTTTAATATAGCCACGTTATATCTGCTTTAGTTAAGGTCATAGTTGCTTAGTTTACTTATAGTTTTTACTGCTTTACTTTATGAAATATAGATGCTTTAGTTAGTGTTTCAGCTGTTGTAGTTAGTTAATGGTGTTATTGTTGTTTTAGTTCAGGTCGTAGCTGTTTTTACTCTAAACAGTGTTTGTGTTTGGGCTTACTTTGGCTCGCCTCATGCTGTGACTGTGTCTTTATTTAGCAAAGTAAGGCCGTCAAGCAGCATGGTGGTGTCGCAACGTTGTTGTCAACACATCACTCTTCATTATGTGCTTTCTCCATTTGGCCTCTTCTGCAGTCAGGCGGCTGCCCAACCTTTCAATTATGCTCTGTGTGTTTGTCTTTTGCAGCCACAGGAGACTGGTAGTCAGGTGCTTGTGTTGGGTCTGGAGGGTGCGGGGAAGACCAGCCTTCTCCACTGCTTTGCGACGGGTAGCCTGGAGCAGGATGTCACGCCCACTGAGGGCTTCAATGCCGTCTCGATCAACACAGACGAGCTACACATTGAGTTCCTGGAGAGTATGTGAACCCTCTGTCTTTATAGAAAGCAGTACTTGTTGTCTTACACCTGGTCGACACCTGGTCGACACATAAAAGTGCAAGCAGAAACATATTTAAATGTGATGTTGCTGGACGTATCTACAGGTACTTGATTGCTGCATAATGAGCAAATTTATATATTCCATCCCACACAGCAATCAGTTGTTCAGTCAGATTCGCCAGAGACACATTTGACAACCAAGTGTAAATGCATGCACTTTAAAATCACATACAATCCAGACACTAGTCAGTTCAATTCAATTCAATTCAATTCAATTCAATTCAACTTTATTGTCATTATACCAATACAGGGTTGTACAGTATAACGAAACACAGTCAGAATCTTTCTCCAGTGCAGTTATAAGAATATATATATATACTGTATATATATATAATATAGCTCTGACAAGCTCCGTACTTGCCCAGCCAGACACTGAAGGATGACTGACCGGGTCTCCATGCTACCTGCCCCTAACCAGCTTCTTGCCTGCCCGGCCTAACGCCGATAAGGACTAACTAGGCTTTCCTGCTGCAGACTACTTTTTCCGCTATTCCCATCTGAACCGGACTGTTATTACACAGTTATTACTTCATTGACTTCATCGTCACCACTATGACTAGATCAGCATAATTAGATACTCAATTGATGTTACTTGAACAATTTGAAATTGTAGTTTGGACCAGAGGAGGATGGGTCCCCCCCGTGTGAGTCTGGTTCCTCCCAAGGTTTCTTCCTTCTGCTTGAGGGAGTTTTTCCTTGCCGCTGTTGCCTACGGCTTGCTCACCGGGGGCTTCTTCCTTTTCTCTCCTTAATGAATTATTACTGATTACTGTAAAGCTGCTTTGAGACAACATCAGTTGTTGAAAGCGCTATATAAATAAATTTGATTTCATTTGATATATATATATATATAAATAATGAAGTGCAACGACAAATAGACAAACACAATGTGTGTAGACAGTTCAGTAGGACATGTGCAGAGTGTAAGAGCAGTATCTGTATATCCGAATGTAGAGTACTAGTGTACATGTACAGTGTGTTGAGGTAGCACGTGTGTGGTTAAGTATGTGGTTGTAAACAGTATAGATGTATAAAGTGTACAGTGCAGGTAGGAGAATAGCACCTCAGTGTTCAGGTAAACAGCTTATAGTACAGATGTTCAGTATATAGATAATAAATACACAGCTGAGATGTTCAGGTATACAGGGTAATGTTAATGTGCAGTGTATGCAGTCCTGTGAGGTAGTGGAGCACGGTGTGTGTGTGTGTGCTGGGGTGATCCGGGCTAGAAATCAGTAACAGTCTTTAGTGTTGTAGTCAGGTTCTGGTAGGTGCGGTCATTACTGACACACATGTGTATAAATTTCCATTGTAAAACATTCCCAGTAGAACAGGCACACATTGGGAAACAAGCCTCAGATCACCATGCTCTATGCCAAGCGTCAGCTGGTAGAGGGATAAACTGTGGAGCAGTTGAACCGAGTTCTCTGGAGTGAAGGAGCTCCATCCAGTACCTTTAGTATGAGACTAAGGCCTGTGTGATACACAGCTGATCATCCAACATCAGTACCTGACCTCACCGATGCTCTGTTGTTTGAATGCAATCAAATCCTTACAGCAGTTTATCAACAGGTAGCGTGAAGCTTTTCTTGCAGCAAAGATGGACAAGCTCTTTTAATATCCTTGATATCAGAGGAAGTGCTGGATGAGCTGGTGTCTTAGAAAGCTTTGGACAGACGTGTAAGCTGTTTGTATCGAGTGAACTACTAGAAAACTACTGTTGGACAGCAAGTAGTCTCAACAACAAGTGGATCTTGCGGTACTGGATGAGTATTCCGGGATTTTCAGTCTAATCTCAACATCTGTAGCACTTGTAGATGTACAGTCAGAGACGATAGCTCATCTGCTGCTGCACAGTGCAGTGTTGGTCATCCTCTAGTCCTTCATCAGTGGTCACAGGACGCTGCCCACAGGATGCTGCCCACAGGACGCTGCCCACAGGATGCTGCCCCACAGGATGCTGCCCACAGGACACTGCCCCACAGGATGCTGCCCACGGGACACTGTTGTGCTGAATAGTTTTGGTTGGTGGACGATTCTCGGTCCAGCAGTGACACTGAGGTGTCCAGCAGCACTGCTGTGTCTGATCCACTCACACCAGCACAACACACACTAACACCACCCGACCACGTCAGTGTCACTGCAGTGCTGAGAATGATCCGCCACCCACATAATACCTGCTCTGTGGTGGTCCTGTGGGGGTCCTGACCATTGTCTGGAACTGTAGAACTACAAAGTGTCCTATATGGTCAGTGGAGCTGATAGAATGGACAAAGAGTTTAGAAACCAAGAGGTGGTTTTATGTTATGACTGATCAAAATATATATATATATTTATGTGTGTGTGTGTGTGTGTGTGTGTGTGTGTGAGAGAGAGAGAGAGACACTGATTGGGTCTGTGCTGTGTTGTGTGCAGTTGGAGGTGTGGAGAAGCTGAGAGATTACTGGCAGATGTACTTGAAGAAGGCTCGGGTGCTGGTGTTTGTGGTGGACTCAGCTGACCCTGCCCGCTTTCCTCTGGCTAAAACTCACCTGCACCGGCTCTTGGCTGCTGACCCGTACCTGCCACTGGTCCTCTTGGCCAACAAACAGGTAAGCAGACCGTAATCCATGCTCAGGAATGATCGAAGTCTAGTGTATAGGCTTTTACAGTGTGGCGCTGCACGCTGGCCTGTAGCAAAACATGTAGATAACCGACATGGTTGGTAATGGCAGGGTGACTTGTGCTCAAATGTGGTTAGCCAAAAAGCTAAAATAACAGTTAGCAAGCTAGCTAACACACCGGCAGCAAACAGTAAAAATACATATGTGAACAAAACTAGATCAGACAATGATGAACTTGCCTCATCTTAGTGCTACAAACTGGTCTGCAGCACAGAAGTCTAGAGACTGAGTGCAGCATATGTTTAGAAGTGGGGGTGGATGCCAGAAGTGTAGACTTTGCGTGAGAGGTCACAGGTGCTGTTGGGTCTAGACTAATCCTCTCCTGCTGTTCGCTTGTGCCAGGACCTTATAAAGTCTCTCTCTCTCTCTCTCTCTCTCTGTTTCTCTCTCTCTTTTCTCTCTGTTTTTCTCTCTCTCTCTTCTCTCTCTCTTCTCTCTCTGTCTCTCTCTCTTCTCTCTGTTTCTCTCTCTCTCTCTCTCTCTCTCTCTCTCTGTTTCTCTCTCTCTGTTTCTCTCTCCTCTCTCTCTCTGTTTCTCTCTCTCTCTGTCTCTCTCTCTTCTCTCTGTTTCTCTCTCTCTCTCTCTCTCTCTCTCTCTCTGTTTCTCTCTCTCTGTTTCTCTCTCCTCTCTCTCTCTGTTTCTCTCTCTCTCTGTCTCTCTCTCTTCTCTCTGTTTCTCTCTCTCTCTCTCTCTCTCTCTCTCTCTGTTTCTCTCTCTCTGTTTCTCTCTCCTCTCTCTCTCTGTTTCTCTCTCTCTCTGTCTCTCTCTCTTCTCTCTGTTTCTCTCTCTCTCTCTCTCTCTCTCTCTCTCTGTTTCTCTCTCTCTGTTTCTCTCTCCTCTCTCTCTCTGTTTCTCTCTCTCTCTGTCTCTCTCTCTTCTCTCTGTTTCTCTCTCTCTCTCTCTCTCTCTCTCTCTCTGTTTCTCTCTCTCTGTTTCTCTCTCCTCTCTCTCTCTGTTTCTCTCTCTCTCTGTCTCTCTCTCTTCTCTCTGTTTCTCTCTCTCTTCTCTCTCTCTCTCTCTGTTTCTCTCTCCTCTCTCTCTCTGTTTCTCTCTCTCTGTTTCTCTCTCTCTCTGTTTCTCTCTCCTCTCTCTTTGTCTCTCTCTCTTCTCTCTCTGTCTCTCTCTTCTCTCTCTCTCTGTTTCTCTCTCTCCTCCCTCTCTCTGTTTCTCTCTCCTCTCTCTCTGTTTCTCTCTCTGTGTTTCTCTCTCTCTGTCTCTCTCTCTTCTCTCTCTCTCTCTCTCTCTCTCTCTCTCTCTCTCTCTCTTCTCTCTCTCTGTTTCTCTCTCCTCTCTCTCTCTGTTTCTCTCTCTCTGTTTCTCTCTCTCTCTCTGTTTCTCTCTCCTCTCTCTCTCTGTTTCTCTCTCTGTTTCTCTCTCTCTCTGTTTCTCTCTCCTCTCTCTTTGTCTCTCTCTCTGTGTTTCTCTCTCTCTCTGTTTCTCTCTCTCTCTTCTCTCTCTCTCTGTCTCTCTCTCTTCTCTCTCTCTCTCTCTCTCTCTCTCTCTCTCTCTCTCTGTTTCTCTCTCTCCTGTCTGTCTCTCAGGACCTCCCGGGAGCTCATGGAGTGGCGGATCTGTACGAGTCCTTGGGCTTGGGCTCTGTGGGCGATGCCCGTAAGCTGTGTGTTCTCGGGACTCAGGTCCGGAAAGGCAGAACCGAAGCCAACGCGGGCGTTCAGGATGCTCGAGAGCTCATCATCGAGATGATGAACAACAACCGGGCATAGAAGCACCTGATTGGCTGACATTCCAGCCAGATGGCAGTTTCAGCAATGCTGTTACTGTTCACCCTGCACAGATCTGAATGTCTTTAAATGAATCAGGGCCCTTTCTTTACCAAATACATTTCTTATGGTACATTAAAGGAGTTCAACCATGTACGCTAATGTGGCTAACAGTCAGTGGAAACTACTACCCTCCATTTAGCATGGCTTTAATGCTAACTGGCAGCTGTTTATTTCCTGTACTGTTAGCAGCAGTAACGGTTTTCACTTTTCTAGGGCTGTAACTTTTTGTAGTACTAGTATTTATGGAGAGGATTTAGTTTAAAATTGTTTTGATTGTTTTGATGTTTTCTAAAGGCTTTTAAAGAATGTTGTGCATTTCAGGAAGGATGCCAAAGACTTAACTGTTGTCGGTTACTGCTGTGTTACCGAATTTGTTTCTTGAGACGAATGTTTGTGTGTTAGTATTTTACTGTGTACTCGTCTGCAAAGCTGCTGCAGTTGGAGAAACGGTTTTTGTGTTAAGACTGGACCTCTGTTTAACGTGAGCGTGACCGATAGATTGGGTTGGTTAATGGTTCATAGATTCTTGTCTCTAGACAGTGGATTCTGAATATGTCTGTAATTTTGTTTCCAATGTTCTGTGTATCTGGTGTAACCTCCAGTTGACGTTCAAAAGCAATACATTTGGTAACTGTAATAAGTGTTACAGGTTTGGCTTACCAATAAACACAATTTAAGTATTTAAACTCAGTAACACCGTGTTTTCTAGGAATGTCATTAAGAGTGAATTGCACTTGGCAAGGAAAGTGATCAAATGGCCCCTTTAGAAAAGTATTCAAAAGTATGTTTACAGTAAATGAACACGCATCACATTAAAGACTGTACAACATAACTAGCATGTCCCCCCATTTTCAGTTATATATGACACAGTCAGTTTTTTAAAAGACAGACATACAGTTGATCACTATCATGCAATTCAACAGTGCTTGTTTCAGGTGTTCGCTTTTTTAGTTTAATTATCAACATTCCAGAAAAAAATGAGTTCCCTGTGACTGAAATGTACCTAATAGCGTATAACACCTCCAGAAGCACAAATAACAGCTGGGATTGGATTTGGCATGGTCTGGACAAGTTTCTGGATGTAGGCCACATCAATGTTCAGACACTCTTCCATTAAAGAATTGGTCAGTTGGGCCAGATTTGGTGGATGCCTTCCCTGGCACAATTCCGAGGAGAATTCCCTGTAGACTGGGATTTTAGCCACTGCTGGTAGACCCATATGACCGTACGCTTCCATACACCTGCAGATTCAGCTACTTCCTTCACACTATGGTCTTTAGCACGCCCAAATGCAGTCACTCCTTTTAGCCAATCATTAACATCTGCTTTGGAGCCATTTCCCACACGTGGAACGAGACATTCACTGCACTGTAGCACCTCTTCCCAATCTACGGATCCCGTCACTCACACCCCGCAGGTATTTATAGCCCCATCATCCTCATGCAGTGCCAACTGTGGGAGCCGGAAGGTACTACCACCTTGAACACCTTGAAGGGGACTTGTTTGGTCTGGTGAGCTTATTCGTAGGTAGCATGGTGTGGTAATTAAGCTGTACTTTATTACTGTGACTAAATTATGTTGTTCCTTTGCCTTAGCAACTCATGCCCATGACTTAATTGACTTCTTCCCTTAACTATCTAATTCCCACATTTTACTTAGACATGGCTATAAATTAATTTTTCCATACTAAATCATGGTTCCCATCCCTTGCTAGGTCAAGGCATGACCACAAATTAATATATTGAGACCATGTTTTTTGTCACCTTTATATGTTAATTAATGGCCTTAATATATTCACTGTAGTATAGACATCATAGCAGTAATTTGTGGCCTCATTATATTAATTTGTGGCCTTAATATATGAATTCATGACCAAATAATGTCACCTTAGCTGCTCCGTACTTCACTAGGCTACAGCTATGACTGAATTATCTCATTCCCAAGCTTTGTTAGGTCATGGCTGTGACGTAATTGTCTTGCTCTCACTCCTTACTAAGTTGTGGCCATGACTTAATTACCAATGCTTACTAAGTCATGGCTATGACATGATTATCTTATCCCCACACCTTACTAAGTTGTAGCCATGACTTAATTGTCCTTTGTAAATGCTGAACTTAGTCATGGTTAGGACATGATTATCTTATTCCCACACCTTACTTAAGTTAAGGCCATGACTAAATTATCTTGTTTGCATGTCTTCCTGAGTCCTGGACGCATTTTATAATTATCTTGCTTCCAGCCCTTAGTAAGTAGTGACTATGTCTTATTTTTCTTGTTCCCACACCTTACTAAGTCATGCCCACTACTTAATTACCTAATTTTCACACCTTATTAAGTCATGTCATGACTTTGTTATCTTGTTCCAGGCATTATGATCCATTTCCTGTGACTTAGCAAGTTGTGGCCATGCATTGTTTTTCTAAAGAAGGGATTTTATTAATTTATTTACTTTTACCAGTTTAATTATTCCCCCTCTTTCTACGCAGCCCCTTCTTGTGTGTGGAATATGCGATATTACTATCCTAATTACTACACTTCTCTGTAAATGGAGTTCGCATGAAGCTGTAAAACCCAGCCTCCGGTATTATGACTCTTGTGCGACGACTGTGAGGCTCAGGTGTCTTGTGCAGTGTTTAGATGGACGTATTGGATTGAGGTTAGGCCGGCCTCCTGACTTAGTTGTGCTTCCAAAGGGAGTCATGTGACACATGTTGCTGAGACAACAGCTGCCGTGGAAACCTATGACATAAGTGGAGCTCCGCTCCAGGATCCTGCCACCTGGGGGGTCTCCGCCTGTGCACAATGGTAATAACAGGTAATAACTCCATCATATACATGTATATATACACATTGGACTATATAGTGTATATATAGATAGGTTTTGAGCTCATTGCCTCTATATCTCTACATTATCAGGGGAGTTCGGAGCATCTAACAGGTAAGATGGCCATTAACATTTCTTAACACTTGCACTTTATTGTGTATTGCTTTGTCATTTCTAATATTTAAATATATGGAAACTGGTAAAAGTGTTTATGACCACCTGTAGAATTCTGCAGCTTGCTCAACACAAGGAGTCTAAGACCATATGGGCCACAACACCTGGGTAAGTTTCTATTATTGACCTTTATTGATGCATGTTTCATGCTGGGGGTCCATCTCTGATATCCATCTTTAGGTTTTATACATAGTGAACCAATGTGAGTCTTGTAATAAATGTTTTATTCGAAGCTTGTGACTGTCATATTAGCATGTATTCTTCCTTGTATCTGTTTCACGGTGATTCGTTCAGTAGTGAGTTTTGGTTAGAGCTGCCACTGCTGTTTTCCATTTCTAACAACCCACTGATCATAGTCAGTTCAGTGACATATCTAGAACTTCCAGACGGCCTATAGTCCTTTTCTCAGGAAACCGAAAGTAAAAACATGATTGGTTGATTCCTCTATCGCTTCTTTATTATACTACCAGTTGTATACTAATGTGTTAGGGTTTCTCTTCAGCTCCTGAAGTCCTAACCAATAGGAGAGTTGGCTACATCTATCTAAACACCATGGAGAAAACGAATTCTGGATTGTTCAATGACCAACGTGGCATTTCAGGAATATAACCCTTATGTTTCCATCCAAAACGTTATGATAAAACAAAAGTAGTAGTTCAATACTTCTACACACAGTTTAAAAATGAGCGTTACCAAAATATTACAGGCATTTAACAGACATCATAAGACCCTGAGGGTTCCCCTGTGCATTATTGTGATTTTTCCATAGTTACAGAAAGTTGCCAAATTCAAGCTTCTATAAAATGGTGACAAAATTGAAGTAATTGTGAAAAATATCCATCCTTTAATCCATGTAATGTGTAGCTATGGTTGCCAAGCTAAATAAGATATGATGCAAAACCAAATTTTCTCCATTCTTTAAAATATGTAAATATTGTTGCAGTTTCAAAAACTAGCATTCATTTCCCAGTTCAAATTGTTGTCCAGAATCTGCAACTTGTTTTGAATTTGTTGTTTCTGCGATGCCACTAGAACCAACATATTTACATATCTCCACATTTCCAGCCTGTGGCAGTTTAGCCCCGCCCACTCATACTGAAGTTATAAGCAGTGTTTCATCTCTGAGTGCTGCTTGAATGAGACACAAAACAGGATGGCCAATCAGAACACAGCTTATTTACATATAGTACCAGTCAAAAGTTTAGACAAGGCTACTCATAGAAGGTTGTCCTTTCTTTACTGGAGAATAAAAGTGAAGACATCAAACTATAAAATAGCACTAATGGAATTATACAGTCCACCTCAAAAATATCCAAAATGGAACTTTACAGGAGGATGAACCAGCTTTCTTAACCTGCAGTGGAGCTGATAGAACAAGGTTTATTTCTAAGCAGGTTTGGAGCAATTCTATTGGTCTGTCCATCATGAATATTCACTAAACTGAAAGGAGAGCTAGAGCTTTTACACTGTGCAGAAAAAGAGATCAAAGTTTTTACACCACTAAATATATATTAGAGGTGGAGATATGGAGAAATATCATACTGTGGTCCATCAAGAGTATATGTGGTATATCAGGGTATGTACTGGTTCAGACTCTCATCAGTTGGAGTTGTTAAGTGTAAGACTGTAGAGTCTTTAAGATCACCAACAACATCGCTTTAGTTGGGTTTTGATTGGTAATGTATATCAGGCACTTTAAAAACAGACTGTTTAATTTTGAGGGATTAAGGGAGAAAAAATATTTGGAAAAAATAAATTATGACAATTTTTGATACATATCAGTGCAAATATTTTTTGCACTGATATGTACCAAAAATTCAGCCGATGTGTTGTTCTGTGTTACATCAAGCATTTCAGAATAACCAATAAGATTTTAGAACCTTAATACTATTTTTGATTTTCTGGCTTATGAAAGTTTATCAATCAAAAAGACAATCAACAAAACTAAAACCAATAAAGCTGATAGCATGAATTCATTTAAAGCTACAGAAGGCAGTATATTATTAATGGCTCACTTCAAGCTGACAGGAAGCAGTTTAACAGCTGTTGCTACAAAAGTGGACATCCTGTGGTATGATGCACCACTTGCATGGTGTGCGTTCATTTGTGTCCGTCTCCTTCCTTACAGTGCCAAGCTGACCTGGGGGAACCAGGAGTCAATATGGCCGTTGTCCTTAGCAGCGTTAGGAGCCATTCCGACTCCCAGGATTCAAGCTCTGGCTCAACACAAAAAGGACTTCTCTGCGTTGTATCAGGAGCAGCTTAGGTAGGAGTTATCACTTACTGTTTATGTTATTAGATTATCATGTACAGAAAACTCCGTACTTGGTGCATTCACTCTTTAGATACCTTTATTACTGCAGGGACGTCTTTCCAAACACTCCCAAAGTTCAGTCTTAGAAGTTCGTCGCATCTCCTGCTTCTTATGATCCAAGTAATCCCAAACACATTCAGTGATACTGAGGTCTGGAATCAATGAACACCCTGAACATTATTCTTCTTTTTTGGCCTGTCTTCTTTTCTATGTGAGGAGCTTCTTGAACAGCTGTACGTCCTTTCACACCCTAAGCCTTGAGTTGTGTTCTCACAGAGGAAGGATGGACAGAAACACCTGTGGAGGTTTTCAGATCTTGATGTTCCTTTCTTTCTCAGAGATGGAGCTTTAAGTGCGGTTTATCTGATAGTGAGAGTTTTGGCTGTCTGCCTGTCTTGGAGGTCGTTGTTAGGAGTCCCACTTTCTCCATCCTCCTCAGAAGTATCTCCTCAAAAATGAATTAACTGGGACAACTGGGAAGGAAAGCAATTAAATGACCTCAGGAAAGACTTTTGTGAGCTCATCATCAGACCTTATAACGTTTCGTAGGGAAGCCATGCTGAGCTTGCCATCGGACACACATGTGGTCAGCTTGGGTCACCTCCAGTGATGGATGTTGTGATGGATGTTGAACACAGAACACTGATGGTGATGTATTGTTGAGAATCCATGCCTGTGCTCTATTTGACTTGCATAGACCTGTTCACTAATATATCCACTAGTGGGCACTGTGAGCAACTGTTGACTAGTCAGAGATGATGTCTGAATGATACGGAGTTAACACGTCTACTGATCATGATTACACTACTGGCATGGCTACTGGTCACTAGCTAGCTTTGGCTTGTTAAACAAAGTTTGTTCCCTACCAAAGTTTGGTCCAGCATGGACCAGCAAGCAGTCTAGTCCTGGTTTCAGCATTCCAAAACACATGCACTTGCACACATATGCTGGTTTTGGTGGTGACCAGCATAACAACTTCCTGTGCTGCTAACCAGCATTCCAAAACAACATATCATCGCTGTCCAAAGAAAAACAAGTATCTCCAAAATGGCAGCTTTACAGGAGAGGGCAAAAACCTAATGTAGTTTCAATGTAAGTCAATGGAACCAGACTTTTTTTCCCAAGCGAGTTTAGACCATTTCTATTGGTCCATTCATCAGGAATGTACACATCAGCTGCAGTGTTCAAATAAAACAAAAACTGGAGATACACTGGACGGGGACGATATGCTGTTTTATACTGGGGACCAACATACCAACTTTTATTGCTGCTGGCCAGCATTAAAAACATCAACATATGCTGGTATTTTCGTGGTGGCCAGCATAACAGCTTCCATTGGTGTTGACCAGCATCTAAAACAAGACATCTGAGGCTTTGCTGGTGACCAGCTATAGTGATCTACCAAACACAACAAATGAGCAGCACATTTGACATTAACACCAGCTTAAATGCAACACTTAAATTCTTCTGTAATTTCTCAAAAAAGTAGAATCTGTCACTAACATCTAGCAGCAAGCTAGTGTCCAGGACACTCTTTAGGGTATGATAAAGAACAACTGCTTAACCGCTTTTATTAACTAGTCAACTATTCGGGGTGTCATGACTTCAGTATGTTTTAAAAATAGGAATCTTAGCAACAATATCATCAATACTCCCCTCCACCCTTTCCACCTTTCATAGAAATCCCAAATTATTGAACCAAACTTATTAAAGTCCATTCTCTTAGTGTCAGATTCAATAGCATTGAACCATATTTCAATAAAGCAAGACTCTGTGTTGTTCTGAATAAACTATGGCCAGCAGATGTTCTAAAATCTACACTCTAAAAAATGAAATGTTGGATTTACTTAAAAATGTTATGTCAACCGGTCCCACACAACTGTGTTAAGTAGCTTTTAAGATATTTGATTGAGTAAAGCATACATATTGGATTCAAGTCACACTAAAGTGATTTGACTAAGTGCTTTTTAACTGTACAGGTTATTTTCATGCATTACCCAAAAATGAAATGTTGGATTTAATAAAAGATCTCATGCCAAGTGGTTCCATGCAGTTGTGTTAAGTAGCTTTTAAGATGCTCTTTTGAGTAACATGTACTCATACTGTGTTTTGACTGGACTGATAATTTTTTATGTATTAATCATATTCAACTTTATGTGGTTATGTTCCACTAATTAAAGTAGGAAAAGTTCATTTTAAGTTAGATCTGTGTTATTTTGGTAGGTTTCTACTGTGCTATTGAGCTGCCATAGAATTATACTCAGCAGTAGGGTACATGATAACTTGCACTAACAGCCAACATCAATGTGGCTAGGCAGTTAACTGTGGAATATAGAAAGTAGCATACACAGTGGAAGGCAGGCCAGGGGAAGAGACAACACAAAGACGGTGAGTAAAAAAAGTAAAACAATATGCAAATAGATGATGACAAGAGCCAATGGGAAAGACAGTTCTACTTAGCAATATTATACTGACCAAACAAACACTTATGAAGTAAATTTGACAGTTCAGTTCACTTCATTTCATTGAAACAACACAATTGACTCAGTTTAACTGATATACATACATGTATTAAGTAAAGTCAACAAAAAGAACTGAAAACCAACGACAGAGCGATTTCATTTCTTAGAGTGTGTTCAGTTCGAAGGGTAGTGCGTTTAAAGCGAGCTAGTTACGTTGGTTTTAATCTGTGGTATTTTGTAGCCTTGAAATCTATCATTATTTTAATGCAATGAAACATGCTTATTTTTTACTGTGAAAATTAAATAGTAAAAGTAATTTCACCATAAAACAATTATGTAACGCAAATAATACCAGTGTTTCATTTCTTAGAGTGTACTTAGCTGCAGTAAAATTATATAACATGGCTTCTCAAGCTTAATACTTTATTCCAGCTAGGTTCACATTACCAGGCTGAAGAGCCACTTTCAGATGTGGTACATATCCAATTAATGGCCGTGGAACCTTAATGAGAACTTTGTGTTGTTTATCTGCCTTAATTCAGTTTAACAGCACCGCCAAACCTGAAGTTAGTGCCTTTAAACAGTGGAAAAACAGTAGAATTGGCCCTTTTTAGTCTTAGTCTGGTTCTAATAATGAGCAGCTGAAGAATCATTCTGCTGGTTAGCTTGTTTGTTGTTCATGATGCACATGGTTCATTCATGTGACCTTATTGATTAGAATCAGCTCAATTATACTGCAATAATTTCATGAACAATGTAATGTTGTTATATATAAATGAAATTACTATATAGCGCCTTTATGTGATTCCAAGGTTATATTAGCATGAATTAAAGCCCCATAGTTCAAACCAAACCAGATTCTTGCTTATGTCAATACTTAAGTCTATCTGTAGTTCACACAAGTAGCAACAGTCCGTTGATAGCATAGTGGTTCAGGTATTATATAAGAGCTTTGAAAGAGGCTCAGCCAATCGTGTATTAGTACTAGTAACATTTGTTGAATGTTAACAGTCCTGTACTAGTGCTGAATACTTGTAACATCTGTTGAATGTTAACAGTCCTGTATTAGTGCTGAATACTAGTAACATCTGTTGAATGTTAACAGTCCTGTATTAGTGCTAAATACTTGTAACATCTGTTGAATGTTAACAGTCCTGTACTAGTGTTGAATACTTGTAACATCTGTTGAATGTTAACAGTCCTGTACTAGTACTGAATACTAGTAACATCGGTTGAATGTTAACAGTCCTGTTCTAGTGCTGAATACTAGTAACATCTGTGGAATGTTAACAGTCCTGTACTAGTGCTAAATACTTGTAACATCTGTCGAATGTTAACAGTCCTGTACTAGTGCTGAATACTTGTAACATCTGTCGAATGTTAACAGTCCTGTACTAGTACTGAATACTAGTAACATCTGTTGAATGTTAACAGTCCTGTTCTAGTGCTGAATACTAGTAACATCTGTTGAATGTTAACAGTCCTGTACTAGTGCTGAATACTTGTAACATCTGTGGAATGTTAACAGTCCTGTACTAGTGCTAAATTCTAGTAACATCTGTGGAATGTCCTATCCTAGTCCTATCCTGTACTAAAATCTACTATATACTGAAATGAAGACGTGCTATCTAAGGTTTATTATGAGGTAGTTCAGTTTTGTGTTGTTTAAAGCTTAGTTTCACTGTTTAATATCACAATATCACACAGTGATTTGCTACTTCATGATATTGTTTTGTATGTAATTAATGTAAATGTTATATAATAAGAGAATTGAGATATTTTTAACATGCAAAATACTGAAAATTAAGTGTGACCCATCATGAGCACAATATAGTACATATGTTGACCCTTTCGAAATGTGTAGCATATATCTTGACTGTTAAATGTGGCTGTTCTGTAATACTGCTGTGTTTAAAGGAATGGAAAGATCAGGTATTATGGGGGACCAGATTTTGTTGAGAGCAATACAGCAATATTTAATGCTAAACTTTGGAAAGAGACTGAGCTCTAAAGCTTGTGGTATTGGTTTCCACCAACAGTGCTGCTGCTTGTCAAAATAAGCCCATGAAAACTGGTTCTGCTCCAAGTTATGCGGGTAATGCGCACAGCTGGAAAACCCTAATGAGCTAATGAGGAAACTGGATTTGGCTGCTCAAGGCCCTTCACACTTACTGTGGTCTGTCAAAACCACGTCTTGCCCCAGAGAATTTATGAAATCAATCTTATTAAAAGAAATATGTGCCTGCACGGTGTAAACACTTTCTATTTTTTCCCCCCTCTGTGTTTACTGTTTCTCGCTCTTCCTATTGTTAGAGTTTGAAAAGGCGGATTTTGTCTCGGGCTGGAAACATCCTCTCTCTTGCCTTCCTGTAGGAAAACTGAGGAGGAAAGAGGTTCGGAGAAGACCACCCGCCCTTCCTCTCGTGAAGCCCAGTACGAACAGGCCGTCCGCCTGGCGACCCCCAGGGCCAGGTCCAGGAGCTCCCAGGAAGTGAGGTAAGAGGTCACACGGGAAATCCCATGAGGCCTGTGGAATATGGAGGAACACAAGACAAGTTTTAAGCTTTCGTGAGAAAGCCCAGCTGGCCCCAGTAACTAAAATTAGAGTTCACAGAGGAGGAAGCCAATATTTTGACATCTGTTATTTCAGTAGACAGAGACAGAGAAAGATATAAAGGCGAGAGAGAGAGTGATTCAGGGAGAGAAGGCAGAAAAAGAGAGGAAAGGACGTTTTGAGACAATAGCTCCCTTTGTATGACTCAGACTTACGAGGTCACTCATTAATGGCCACGGAAGTCTATGGAAGATTATGTTCCATAAATCTTGTATTAGAATTAGAGTCATCACGATATCTGAATTTGAACTTTTTGATATCAGTACAAAAGGTAATATTACAATGCTACATCAAGAATTATCAATATTTAGCAGATGGTAATTTGGCAGTGAAGTATTGGAAAGATCTAAACACATGCCACCACTAACTTGTCAGCTTAGTCAACTGCTCAGGAACTACATGGAGAACAATGTCAACTAGCTTAAGATATAGAGGTGTGCAATATGCATACATATTCGACATCTTCTGAAGGAAAAACTAAAATTGGCATTCATTCATTCATTTTCCAAGCCTCTTCTGTGTCATGAGGTTCACTGGAGCCTGTCCCAGCACTCACTGAGCAGAAGGCCAGAAGCACTCTGGACAGGCCAGTCCATCACAGGGCAGACACACACATTCACACCTGGAGGTCAATATAGCATGTTCAGTTCACCTGACAGCATGTCTTTGGACTGTGGGAGGAAACCCAAGCAGACATGGTAGAACATGCAAACTCCACACAGGAAGGGTCTCGGACGCCCCATCAGGGAATCAAACCCAGGCCCTTCATGCTGTGAGTTGACAGCTCTACCCACTGTGCCACCATGCCACCTCAAAAGCTGGCAGTATACTTCCAATGACAAAAGAATTAAACTAAATCAAACTACAGTCAAACATGCAGCTGTAAGTGCTTCTAAAATAAACTTATTATGTAGCTCTGTACAGCGCTGCTCAGAACCACTGACATGGTGCTTATGACCAGTCCAAGACAGGGGGAGGTCTCAGAACAACTGAAATGGTGATTATGACCAGTCCCAGACAGGAGGAAGTCTCAGAACCACTGGCATGGTGATTATGAGCAGTCTCAGTCAGGGAGAGGTCTTAAAACAAACAACATGGTGGTTATGACCAGTCTTAGTAAGGGGGAGGTCTCAGAACCCCGACATGGTAATTACTGTGGTCTGTCAAAACCACGTCTTGCCCCAGAGAATTTATGAAATCAATCTTATTAAAAGAAACATGTGCCTGCTCATTTGACTGTTTGAACATTCTGCCGTCAGCTCCAGCCTTCGTATGAGCTGCTGTGTGTCGTATAATCTGTGCCGAACATCTGCAGTAGCTGCTGAATGGTATTTCTCTGATCTGTGGCTCTTTGGTTTTCTGTTATGTAATATCTGTTAGTTGAAAACACATGGGCTGCAGACGGCAGGGATTTCTAGATCTCTAGGTTTGTTTCAGGCCAGATGCAGCTGAGAGCAACTGAACAGATCATAATGGCTCCTTTGAGTGTGCTGTGTTGTATGGCAGTCGCTCTAAGAGCAGACTGTGTTGAAAAGGGCCGGTTTGCTAAAACATGGTAAGGGGAGAATCCATGTTAAAGTGTAGTTTACTCTGGAAGAAGTGTTGAGCTGGTGTTNAGGGGAGAATCCATGTTAAAGTGTAGTTTACTCTGGAAGAAGTGTTGAGCTGGTGTTAGCATGGTGGAAACTGTCTATGTTTAATTAGTTACAACCAGGTTGTATGATAAGTTACAGTTTTATTATTATCATGGTACAAGTATCTGCAACAAATTTCATGAAAGACTATTAAAATAACACCACCTAAACCTTCGCCGATTACCCTGGTGGCAAGAGGATGGCTGACCACCGTTGGCCCACTAACGGCAAGGCTGGCGGTCCGCTTGTTGTTTGCTCAGCGTTTTTGGGTGTCACTTTTTATTGCTTGTTTTCCACTCAGAATTCAATGTACAGTTATTTTCTTCCTTATGTTTATTATCCTTCATGAATTTGCTTAATTTTTTTGTGTCAGCAACAGTTTCAACTAAATAATTTAATATCAGGCCTTGTCCTTTTTTCCCTCTAAGGCATTTGTAATATTTGTCTTAGTTTATTTTACAAAATAAAAGTCTGCATGCATTTTAAATCAGTGTGAGGAGGCTAAAAGCTTTTTAGATCTTAGGACAGTTATCTGGGTGGCCTGAGGGTGGACCAACAGTGGCAAACCGTTGCCAACGGCCAAACTGATCAAGGCATGGACCCAATATATGATTGCCATCTAACATATATCTATCTAACATTCTAAATGTTAAACAGTGTTGCAAATTAGGAGAGAGGCGCTTGTTAGCATTAGCCTTGCTAGTATGATAACAGCTCCATGCTTCCCACAGAACATGTTTGATTCTGACAAACTAACTAAATCTGAGGGAGTGAAGTCGAGCAACTGGTGCTGTAGAGACAGAAAGGCTAAATTAAACCTGCTCTGTGGTGTTTGGATCTTAACGTTAGTTTAGCAAGCAGGCTACAGACCCAACAATACCACACACCACAGTACGGATTTGATTCTGACTAACCGCTGCTCTGCTGAAACACATTTAGATGATTAACTGTGCTATCAGAGAGAACGAAAGTCGAGTGGCTGGAGTGACAGAAAGCTGTGTGGTGTTTGGGACTGTAGGGTTTTGGCTAAGCTAACGAGAGCTCAGTAAACAGACTGACCATGCCTCACCACAGTGTAGGCCTGGTTCCAGTTAAGTGATGTTAAAATGATACTCATTTAGAGCATATCTGGTCAATATTGAGTGACCAGTATTAGCACCACTAATACAAATGCCACCACAATATAAACTGGTGGAATGTGTTTATTTGGCCGTTCAATAATACGGTGTGCCAGCAGTATGTGATGAGGTCAATAAGACTGCGTATCACTGTTAAGTTTATATATGATTATGCTTACCTGTTATACTTAACTGATGTCTGTGTTCCAGCTCAGGCTGTCTTTGAAATGGCATACTACATACTACTCATGTACTAAATCTACCTAAAAGTAGTACGGAGTCTGCAGTGTGTGACCATCTGTAGTGCACTGGAGATACCCGGATGGTGTTCTACTCCAGTCAGATGTTCTAGTGTACAGGGGGAGCTATCTTCATGGTGTACTGGAGAGCTGTACTGACCTCGCGGTCTGGGCTCAAGTACTTTCCGTGCTGTTTAGAGTCAGGAGGTATGTAATTTATCTGCTGTTTGTTTTCCTTTATACAGTCTTTTGTTTGTACATTTTCACACTTTCATGTAAATAAATATTAACCTCTTTTGTCACTCAGCCATATCCTACCAGGTGACTCTGCTGGAGTTTGGTGAATTATCGTCGCACAGTACTGATGATCTAACCATATTTTCTTCTGCTTCTGCTTCTGTATTTTTGTCCCTTAACTTGTCCTGTGATTTACAAGCTCTTTGTTTTGCATACACTCAGACCAGGCCCCCCTGCACATATTCACATGCACTGTTTATCATTTTTTCATCCCTCCTTCCATAGAATCCCTTTCATTTTTGCCCACACCCAAACCCTTTCCTTCATACTGACCCTCACTCCTCTATGTGTCTAATCCAGACCCATACTGACCCTCACTCCTCTATGTGTCTAATCCAGACCCATACTGACCCTCGCTCCTCTGTGTGTCTAATCCACACCCATACTGACCCTCACTCCTCTGTCTAATCCAGACCCATACTGACCCTCACTCCTCTATGTGTCTAATCCAGCTCCATACTGACCCTCACTCCTCTGTGTGTCTAATCCACACCCATACTGACCCTCACTCCTCTATGTGTCTAATCCACACCCATACTGACCCTCACTCCTCTATGTGTCTAATCCAGACCCATACTGACCCTCACTCCTCTATGTGTCTAATCCAGACCCATACTGACCCTCGCTCCTCTGTGTGTCTAATCCACACCCATACAGACCCTCACTCCTCTGTCTAATCCAGACCCATACTGACCCTCACTCCTCTGTCTAATCCAGACCCATACTGACCCTCACTCCTCTATGTG